>VDFB02273184.1:0-47679 GCA_007258455.2 Sequoia sempervirens | reverse complement strand
ATAGAGTGAGACGAGTACCTATGAATGTTGAAAGCCATAAGTTTCATTGGATACGATGTTGGTTATATATGTGAGAAATTATTCCCATACATGGATTCATGGACAAAGCACATTTGAGAAATTATAACAAGTCCTTCAAATAATAGCTAGCAATAAACACACATTCTTGTAAAAGAGGCACAAAACATTGCAGCAAGGCAAAAAAATAGAACAACAGGGTGGCAAACAGCAAAACAGAGCATACAATAGAGTATATGGCTGAAATATTACACAGTAATTTGAATCAATCTAACTTGCACTGTGTATGATACAATGCTTCATTTTAATTGAATTTGTCTTAATCTACAAGATCTAGAATAGTCTCAAATTGTACAACATTCCTGATTTTTAAGACTTCTAAACAATCTTAATTAGGAGCTTCATAATTTGAGAATTTTCTACTACCTTCTCCACTCAAGATTGACTACAAGGGAATCCAAGAACAAGAAAAAAGGGGAACATTAAGCTTATTATCCTTTAAAGTCCACCTCTATTAGGCCAAGCACTCCTTGTAGCTATAAAAATTTAGCTTCTGTCATGTTCTTGGAGAATATGTTAGCAGTTTGTTTATTATTGGAGTAATATAGTAAATTCACAATATAAGCTTGAACAAGATCTTAGATGTATTGTACATCAATCTCTATATATTTTAAAGATGCATTTACCAATGAATAACATGATTTAACACTACATTCAATTACAACTTTCAATGCTATAAGTATTTGGTCATAATCCAAAGCTACACGCATGAGTAAAAAGTGATTAATGTTTTTAAGGTTGATTACTATTGATAAAGATTTGTGATTGCATGCTTCAGTTGTTATTGAATCTGTCGTATTTTCCAAACCCACTAAGCAGTTCCCAGACTTGTTGAGGGTAGTGATTAAATTCCAATTGCAAAGAACTTTTTAAATTTCATTTATGATGATTTAGAGTATCCTTCAATCTAAATTATCTTAATTTTTTTCTTTGAAAAGTTTAGATGAATGAGAATGGCCTGAGATTCAGCTTCATTGTTTGTTTCTAAAAGCTGAAAGAAAAATATTTGCAAAGTCCATTAGAACATAATCTATTCCAAAGATTCTTGGATTTTTTTCACTAGAAGAGGGGTAAAAATTTATTCAAACCAAAAAAAAGCAATACAAAGCCAGGGCATTACACATCCCTATCAATCTCCAATAGTTAGTCCAACTTTGGTAACAAATATGAGGGTAACTAACCCCTTTCCACAATATTCCAATCTTGCAAATGATCAAAAGCCCATTTATCCAAACAATATACAACCCCATTCCATTCACACATAATATGATAGAAAGAAACAAAATCCAAGGATGCACACAAATTAAGAATCTATTTTATAATAACAACCAAATGCCAAGTCACATCCTCTAACTGCTACCTCTTCAGCAAAGTCACTACCACCTATGAATTTGATTCAAAAATGATCTTTCTCCACTTGAGAGCACAACCACACTCCACAACACATAAAATGGCAAGATCCTCTATCACATTGTTAGAATAATAGCCCTTATAAACAAAAAAGATAAACTCAATCTCCCAGAACTAGTCTGCCCAACACCTCCAATACCCGCATGGCCATGATTTCCATGAGAAGAACCATTTGTGTTGATTTTCAACAAACCTTGAGGAGGAGGACACCAATGCCCCTCCCTATTTATCTTCCAAAGAGGATGATGACATCTATTTCTAATGATCTAACTAATACTCTGAGAAGCACCCCTCCAAAGAGGAAGATTGAGATGAGTACAAAAAAGTAGCCTCTCTAGGATCCACATCCTTAGCCAAGTCACACTTAGCCACAGTAGTTTCTCCCACAGACTGCAGAATCCTCCACCACAAATTTTGGATAACCATATTCATATCTTGAAAAATCCTATGATTCCTCTCCAACTAGATATGCCAGCTAATAAAATTTGGTCCTAGAGCCCAAACAACTTTAAGAAAAGAGGTCTTAATAGGGGCCTTCCCCAACTAGGCAAAGAACTCTTCCAAAGAAGAGACATGCCATCAATCCTGGTTCCACATGACCCACCAAAGGTTCCAAAGCCTCCTAGAAAAGGAACATTGGAAGAAAAACACTCTTCACTTTTACAAAACAAAACACACATCAAGGGACCATAAAACCCTCTCTTGCACAAGTTATCCCAAGTAAGACATCAATTTTGGACCACCATCTATAGGAAAAAAATTCACTTGTGCCAAGAAAATTTATTCAACACTTGCTTCCACCCAAGGAACCCCTGTGTCCCCCACCACCTGCCTAACCAACTCACCGTATCATGTTGAAACAAAGTACTTGCCAGATAAATCAATGTTACTCCAAGCCAGAACATTCTACCTCACCATGGAATTGCATTCTCGTGATGCAAGAATTTGAGGAAAATCTTGACTATCCTCCTCTAACCATCCTGGTGGCCAATCCGAGGAGTGATTCCATATAAGGCTAGCAGCTAGTCCAATATTCTGAATAGACTTATAATGCTCAACCATATTCCAACCAGCAACAATAAAATGATCACAAAGAGACTGGAGATGAGGGTAAGTAGAAAGAATGGGAGGGTGACCATCCAAAGAATCCCACCAAAAAGGGGCTTGAGAACTCGAATGACATCCAAATATTCCTAGATTACTTCTAAATGTACCATCAAAATTTATTTTAATCAAGTCCCCAGTTAGGAGGATGTGATGGATTTGTGATTGGTTAAGTTGTTTCTTTAAGATGATGGGGATTGAACTAGAGGGTTTATGAGAGATATTTATTCAAAAACATGGAGTCCCAAAAGGTAAGCTTATAATTATAATTTTTGTAGACTAGGGTCATCACCAATTCTAAGATAATTTTTCAATCTTATAATTACTTCCTCCCTGATGTTTTCTGGTGTAGGGGCACCATGTTAGCTCATTTTGTAAATAAGGTATTTTGATAGGATTTTGGGGGTGTTGAGTCTGATTTGAGTCTAATAAGGTCATAGTAGACTATTTACAATGTAATTGGAGTCATTTTAGTTTATATGGTCATATTTTGCAATATTGTCAAAAATTGTCATATGTAAAAGTGCAAAAATGCAAAATAGGAGAAGTCCAACGGTCATTTTGGTTTCAAATGGTAGTTGAGTCAGTTTGTTGGTTATTTTTTAGGTGTTTCAAGTTTAAAAAGGCCTTTAAAGGCTTAGGGAAAGTTTGGAGATTGGTATGTGAAGTTTGAACAATAAAATTTCATGTTTTTCATTGAAATTTTTTTGTATTTCCTAAAAAAATTGCTGCTCCAGGCCATTGTATGGTCTTGTATAGTTGGTTATTGATCCCAAGTGAATTTTAATTGATGGAAATATGAAGTAGCTTCAATTTGGTTCTAGTTTGAAGAATTTTCATAGAGTTTGAAAGGTTTTTTTGGAATTTTTCAGTAGGCGGGTTGGAGACCCTATTTTAAGGGTTTGGAAGTTGAGTAAAATGCATTAACACCCATTCCACCATTAGATTTGATTGTAACTTGGTGGAATGGGTGAATTAGGATAGATTTAGGTGTTGAATGGATTTTAGGATCAGGGAAGGTGTTTGGATTGATTTTGATTGCTGCCCTAGTTGATGTTTTATGAGTTTTTGGCTTAAAAATAGATGGCTAGAAGTTGTAGTTGGATGAAATTGCATTGATTAAGGTTGGGAGATGACTTATTAAGAATCTATAGACATATTTTGATGTGTTTTAGGTAGTGTTAAGGTGAGAGAGAGTGTGGAATGCATAGTTCCATTGAACCCTCATTGCACAAGCATGAAATGGCCTAAAGTAAGGGTTTTGGGGTTTGATGAATGGGTGAGTGTTTATTTGGCCAAAAGTTGTTTCAGTCCTTTAGAGACCTATTGAGAGTGTTGGAGTTGATTTTTGGGGTTTGGTTGAAGAACTTCACAATGTTGCTTTGGAAAAGAGGCATTTTTAGCTTAAGGGGACAACATACCAGTATCATTTTGGAGGAAAAAGTATGAAACAACCACATGCACAATTGAGATATGTTAAGGTATTCCTTAATGGGTATCTGAAATTCCCATTCTTTTATCATTTTTTGAATTTTTTTTGATAGATATGTTTAGATTTCTTTGTTTGCAATGCTACAAGGAGAATTGGGGGAAATTGTGAAAAGTTGATAAGATAGGGTTGTAAGGGTAGAAATTTTATTTGAGTTTGATAAAAGTGTGATTATGAGAATATTTTTCTCCATGCTCTGCATCAATTGGTATCAGAGCATAGGTATTAGATATTTGGAAGGAGAAAAGTTGTAGTTTGAAGTGTGAAAAGTGGTAAGTTGAAAAGACAAGATTCCTCCTAAAGGTAGTGCAGTACTTGCAAGAGAGATAAAGTTTTTGAAAGAGTCACAAGAAGCAATATTAGCTAGATTTTCAGCAATGGAGACAAATCAAAGAAGAGGAAAGGCCACTGAAGAGGAAAGTGACTGAGAGGAAGAGGTAGAGGGTGAGGATGAAAACCCTCCAAGTGGAAGAGTCTAAGGTGAAGATTAGGATTCTAATGAGAGAAGGATGATAAAGATGTTGGGTATGTGCAGGATCATCATGGAAAAAATAGGCCCTTAAGTGGCCAAAAATTCAAAAAAAAAAAAGTTAGACAACTTGATGTAAAAACTTAAATAATTTATCTATATTATTTCAAAAATATGTAAGAATAGAATCTGTAGAAAATTGAATGTAGTTTCTAAACTACTAGGTTTATTGAAGAAACAAAAAATCTATTTGATGAAAATTTGAAATTTCAATGCAATATTACTTAAATTTTAGGGAAAAAAGAAGAAGTAGGTGTTTGTCCGACCACCTAACCACAATAAAATGATATATATATTTTTTATAATATTTTAGATATAAGTAGAGGACTCATGTCCCAATGTGATGCATATTTTTTGTAATTTTTTCCAAGTAAATAATTAATTATGATTTTTTTATTACAACTTTTAAAAATATAAAACTCGTAGGTCTGACCACCTTAACTTGGTCAAAACTTCATGAAATTCAATTTTATTTTTTTAATCCTATAGTATGCAAAGAATAGAATGTGACACATGTTTTAGATTCAAAAAATGTGATACTGTTTGAAAGTTGTAGATGTTTTTCAATCAACCTATCAATCAGGACTTTAGTCGTAATTAAAATAGAAAATGAATAATAATTATTTATTAAATTCAAAGTAAAGCATAATTTGTATTGGTGGAAAGTTGAGAATCTCCTTTAAAAACCCTTTTTGTTTCATGAATTTTGGGTAAAAAAAATGTTGTCACCACATACCCTACACATACCCATCATATCACCACTTTCTGGCCCATCATAATCCTACAAATACCTTGCTTAAGGCTATAAAAGGAGATGCTTCTAATGTGAGATTGGATGTGCCAATGTATAATTGAAAATTGGATGCTGAAGAGTTATTAGACTAGATAGATGCAATAGATAATTATTTTGAATTCAAGGAGGTTGTTGAAGATCTGAAGGTAAAGTTTGCAAAGACCAAGTTCAAAGGTCCTGCTCTTACATGGTGGAATTATATATAGTGAAGAAAGGAAAGACAAAAATTAGTTCATGGGATAGGATGGTGTCAAAGATTAAAATCTAATATTTTCCAAGTGATCATGCCATCCAAAATTTCAAGAAGTTGCAAAGTTTAAAGCAGAAGGATAAAGATGTCATGGAATATACTGAAGAATTTCACAAATTAAGTATTAGGTTTGGTCATATTGAGAATGAAAATGAAAATATTGCAAGGTATATGTGTAGGTTGAGGTATCAAATTCAAGATGAGTTAAGTTTGGCTACTCTTAGAATAGTTGAGGAATGTTTTCAATTGGCTACTAGGGTAGAAGAGAAACTGAAAAGAAGGAAAGAAAGACAAGGAAGAGGCAGAGGTAGCACTAATAGAGGAAGAGAATCAAGGTAGACTTATAAGGAACAAGAAGATGCAAGCAAAAGATACAGACCAAGTTGTTGATCAAAGATGTGGCTTTAGAGGTTTTAGAGGAAGATCTGGTGGAGGTAGAAGTTCAAGTTCATTTTTAGGTAGGTGTTGTCATTGAAATCAGTTTGGTCATGTAGGATAGAAGTGTCCTGAGAAGAAAATTTCTACTTCAAGTGGTGGTGATAAGAGAGTGTGATTGGTGCAAGAGGATGAATGTGAGAGCATTCATTCTCCTAATCAGCTTGCTACTCCAAAAGTGGGAGAGTCATTGATGGTGAGAAGAGCATTACCGAAAGCAACAAAGGAGAAGGAATCTACACAAAGGAGGACATTATTCAAGACCACCTACAAATGCAAAGGAAAGGTATGTAAGGTAGAGATAAATTTAGGGAGCACTGATAATAGGGTGTCTAATGAAATGGTTGATAAATTGATGTTAGAGAAAACTCCTCTTGAAACACCTTATAGAGTGTCTTGGTTGAATGATGATCAATCAATTTTGGTTAGTGAACAAGATTTAGTTGATTTTAATATTGGTGGATACAAGGATAGCATTCTATGTGATTTTTTTCCTATGAATTGTTGTCATTTGTTGCTTGGAAGACCATGGTAGTTTGATAGACATGTTATTTATGATGGGAGAAACAATACATATCAGATTGAAAAGGATGAGAATACTTTTACATTAACATAGTTGTAGGAAGATGTTAAGGAGCAGACCAAGGTAGCAAAGGTGATCATGCTGGGTAAGAAGGAGTTTGTGAAGCTAGAGGAAGACAAAATTGAAGAGTGTGTAACCACTACAAAATATGTGAAGATAGTCAGTTTGAAGAATGATTTAGTATTGGAAGGAAAAAGATAGTGAGATGGTGACAACATCTAGTAGAGAGAAGCTCAAGGATGAATTACTTGTGAAGACTCAAGATGGGTTAGAGAAGCATGATGTGATCATGATAGAAACAATGCTTTTTTTAGTGGTTGGAAAAGATGTTAGAGGGAAGTCTAATTCTGTCAGTATAGAGGTGCATAAACCTAATGATATAGAGATTATTGGGGCAAAGACTCTGATGAAAGAGATAAAGGGAAAAGGTGAAGTGAATAGAGGTAAATGGAAAATAAATGTAGATGAATTCAAGTGTGCAACAAAGGAAAAGGAGAAGTCAGTTCCTTACTAGGTACAAGGAGGTGTAGCAGAAAGTAAGGAAGTCATTTTGATTGTATTTCTAGATGTAGCACAGAGGAAGGATCATACATCAAGAGTAGAAAAAAAAATCAAAGAAGGAATTGGTCAAAGGGTAGAGATAATGAATGTTTTCAATACCTAACACATTGGAAAGGAGTGCCAGATGAAGATGTATATTGGAAAGCATAAATGACAAGAGGCAACATGTTTTGATGTCATACAGTCCTCAAGGGACTTGACAACTTTTTCAGGCCGGGTGTATGGTGTAGCGGCACCATGTTAGCTCATTTTGTAAATAAGGTATTTTGATAGGATTTTGGGGTGTTGAGTATTATTTGAGTCTAATAAGGTCATAGTAAACCATTTACAATGTAATTGGAGTCATTTTAGTTCATATGGTTATATTTTGCAATATTGTCAAAAGTTGTCATATGTAAAAGTGAAAAAATGCAAAATAGGAGAAGTCCAATGGTCATCTTGGTTTCAAATTGTAGTTGAGTCAGTTTGTTGGGTTTTTTAGGTGTTCAAACTTTAAAAAGGTCTTGAAAGGCTCTGGGAAAGTTTGGAGATTGGTATGTGAAGTTGAAACAATAAAATTTCTTATTTTTCATTGAAATTTTTGTGTATTTATTGAAAAATTGTTGCTCTAGGCCATTGTACAGCCCCGTACAGTTGGTTACTGATCCCAAGTGAATTTTAATTGATGTACATATGAAGTAGCTTCAATTTGGTTCTAGTTTTAAGAATTTACATGGAGTTTGAAAGGTTTTGTTGGCATTTTTTTGTAGGCGGATTAGAGACCTTGTTTTAAGGGTTTGGAAGTTGAGTAAAATGCATTAAACACCCATTCCACCATTATATTTTCTTTAAACTAGGTTAAATGGGTGCATTAGGATAGATTTAGGTGTTATAATGGATTTTAGGAGTAGGGAAGGTGTTTTGATGGATTTTGATTGCTACCCTAGTTGATGTTTCATGAGTTTTTGGCTTAAAAATTAATGGCTAGAAGTTGTAGTTGGATGAAATTACATTCATTAAGGTTTGGAGATGACTTATTAAGCATGTGAATTTTTATTTTTTTATTCTTTTGAGGCATTGGTAAGGTGAGAGAGAGTTTGGAATGCATAGTTTCATTAAACCCTCATTATATAAGCATGAAATGGCCTAAAGTAAGGGTTTTGGGGTCTAACAAATGAGTGAGTGTTTATTTGGAAAAAAAATTGTTGTTTCAGTCCTTTGGAGACCTTTTGAGAGTGTTGGGGTTGAGTTTTTGGGTTTGGGTGAAGAACTTCACAAGGCTGCCTTGGAAAAGAAGCTTATTTGGCTTAAGGAGACAATGTACCATTCCTATTTTGGAGATGAAAGTCTGAAACAACCTCATGCAAAAATGAGATTTTTTAAGGTATGCCTTAATGGGTATCTAAAATGCCTATTCTTTTGTGAGTTTTGAATTTCTTTTGGTAGATACGTTTAGATTGCTCTGTTTATAATTCTACAAGGAGAATTAGGTGAAATTGTTAAAAGTTGATAAGATAGGGTTGTAAGGGCAGATAGTTTGTTTGAGTTTGATCAAATTGTGATTGTCAGAAGGTTTTCCTCCCTACTCTTGCTTTGTAAAAATACTCTTTTTCTTTTCCAACCAAACATTTCATATCAATATTGAAGGTAATAGGTTTGCAATATAGAAGAGAATATGAAATTCTCATGAAGAGAAGGCCAACTATTAAGTATTTATTTGATGTTATTCATAAATGTACTCTACCAATCCATTTTTTGACATAGCCATAACCAACATTTTTTGGTGAAGGATAAATTAAGAAAAAGGTGGTTGGCACACTCACTTATAGTGCCATAAAGGACATAGTTGATTGGATTTTCTATTCCTAATCTAGAGAGTTTGGAGTTGGTTAAAATTCTATCTTTTTAAAAGGGAAATCCAATAAAATGCTCCAACTTTAGGAAGCACTTCTTTTTCCTAGCATAAATTGTGAGATTTATCCCTATTAGAGAGTTGGGTAGTTAGAGATAGAGTCTTTCTTAACAAAATGTTGTCTTGATTTTGAAAGGTCCCACACTTGTTTGCCTTGGTTGAGAGAAAGATAAATTTTCCTTTGAGAGAGGATTGAGTGCAAGAGGTGTTTTTGAATCATTGGAATATTTTGATGAGAAAAATAAATAAATTGGTCTTTCCATAACATTAATCATTTTCAAGAGATAGGAAGTCTTTGACTTTGGTCCTTTATATTTGTTTGAGTATCCCTAGCTTCATATAAGACCTTAATTGAGATTATGGGAGGGAATTTTGATGTAACTAAACTAATGAGTTGGTAAAATCATCACATTCAAAGAAATATATACTAAAACTTAAGAATTAAAATCATTGAATTATTCATTATCTTTCATCCATTCTCCTTCTACAACTGAAAGAGAATGTCTTATATCTAGAAATCTAAAAAAAAGAAAAAAAATCCAAAAATTACCATTTTTGGCTTTTTGTGACAATTGTTAGATTTTGCCAATTTTGGTAATTTTGCATACATATCCCTTTGAACTCATATTTTCCTCGAAAAACATCCTAACACTATGGTGACACAAATTTTCAACTTACAATTCAAACTGGGAGTGAGTTCCAAGTTATTAAAGAAAACAACTTTCTAAAAATTGGAAAAAGATAATAAAAGCTAATTTTGATTACCCAGATGAAAGATTTTGCTCCCAAAAAAGTGTCAAAATGGACACCTATCAAGTTGATCTTTTCGGGAATCCAAAAACTCATCATAACACATCTCCCTCTAAAATTTGAGCCCAAATGGATATCCGAGTCAAAAGTTATGACCCCCGGAAGTCCCTGCATCAAATTCATTTCATGAATCCTCCCAAAAGAGACCAATATCCCCATTATTGATAACCCAGGTTAGGTGGTGAAAAATGAATTCTTTACACTCTTTGAAAATGAAAAAGGGTGACTCTATTGCTTAAACCAATTTGAATTATTTTAATTTTATTTTTAGTTAACTAGGTTCTATTAATGTCAAGCTAGTGAGAAGGATAAGTGTGTTTTATTATTTTATTATTTTATTGAATCTAAGGAGAATCAAATTGTTGCTTTGAGTGGTTCTATAATAAAAAAAAATAGATGTTATTGTTTATACTATTCTTAGTGAAGATATGAGAATAAAATTCATGGATGATTAATTCAAAGATGCATTGCATGTTTTAAGAACCCCTAAGGACAAATTTGAGTATAAAGATGAATATAAGAAATAAAAAGATAGATTCAAGTCCAAATGATGGTCCAAAAACCTTATGAAGAGTAGATTAATTTTTTTTCTGTGTGAATAAAGGACACATACATAAGGAATGAAAAACTAGAAAGGAAAATTATGATTAATCCTACACTAATAAGTCTTTCAATGATGGTGGCACTAATGTTTCAATCATTTATGTAAATATTTCCAATGATGAATATTGGATCAAACTTTTAGGTTTCTCCTACCATATGAATCCTTAGAAGGATTGATTGTCATCTTCCTAAATCTACGATGGAGAAGAGGTTTCCCTAAGTGACAATAGTTCACATTATATTATTGGTTAGGGAAGGGTATAGTTTTGTTTCAGTGATGAGGGAGTGAAAATGACCAATGGTGTTTTATTTATCATAGTACTTGAAAGAAACATTCTTCTGTATCTAGTTGAATTATTTTCAAGTACATGTTACGTTTGATAAGTTTGGTTGCATGTCACTCAAAGAAAATATAGTGGTAGGAAGAGGCGTACATTAGTTAAAAATGCCTTTAGACCATTATTAAAAGATATACGATTTATGGTTTTTCTAGCTATTTTGACTTGATTGATTTCTATGATTTTTTTTGGAAATAATAATAAATTTTCTTTTCATGTTACAAGTACGAGAGAAAATGTGATTTAGAATACATTTATTTTGATGTGTTTTTTCTAATGGACTTTGTTTCTATGTATAAATCATTTTATTATTTTTCATTCAAATTATTACTCAAGATACACCTAGATTTATTTTCTTATATCTAAATCTATTTTTTTCACTATGTTTAAGTATTTTAAAGCTTTGGTTGAGATACAATTAAATATGTATATAAAGGTGTTGATATGTAATAATGGGGATGAATATTGCTTAAAGAAATTTAAATATTTCTATTTATACATGCAATTATTGTGTGGTAGAAGGCTATTGCTTACACCCCATAGAAAAATGAGGTTGCAGAAAGGATGAACCAAAACTTTATGGAAAGAGATAGAAGGATGATGAGTGATACATAATTAGATCCATGATTTTGGGTAGAGATTATGAGTAATAAATACTACTTGATTAAAATATCTCATTGTTTGGATTTTATTGTTAAAACCTCTGAGGATGGTTGGATAGGTAAGAAACTCTCTATTTGACGTTTAATGGTCTTTGGTCTTGAAACTTTTATTCATGTTCCTAGAGACAAGATATATAATTAAGATATCAAAGCTTATAAATTATTATTCATTAGATAAGGTGAGAATGTTAAGGACTAAAATATTTAGAATCCTATAAACATGAAAATAAGTTATTCTAAGGACGTATTTTTTAAGGAACTTGGATTATTTTCTTATCCTAGGTAGCTAAATGAAAAGGAAGGAAATAGTGTATTTTGACTAAGAATTAGGAAAATGCAAATGTTGAAGAATAAAATTATGGATTTGAGGATGGAAATGACGAAAAGGGTTTAGATGATAATTTTGAGTAGGTTGAGTATGTAGAGGAATAGGAAAATCAATTACTTCACCCTTAAGAAGATCAACAAGACAAGAATACTTATATGATAGGTACAACTCACTATCTTTTCATTATGTATTTATTTTATCATGCATTAATGATGGAACCTAGATCTTGCGAGGAAGCTCTCTCCTCAAAGGAGAATAATTTTTGGATGGAGTAAATATAATATGATATGATATCCTTGGACATATGTTACACCTATGATGTTGTGAGTTTTCTTGAGGGAAGGAAACCTATTGGTTAAAAGTGAGTGTCCAAAAAAAATTCAAAGAAAATAGTAAGTTAAATATGTATAAAGCCAAATTGGTGACTAAGGGATACTTTAAGAGAGAGGGAGTTGATTTAGTAAAATTTTCTCTCCTTTTTATAAATTATCTTCCATTGAATTATTGCCTTCTATTATGGTTGCTTGTGATTTCAAAATAAAGAAAATGGATATTAAAAATAGTTTCGTACATTGATATCTTGAAGAGGAAGTTTACATATGAAAACTAAATTAGTTTAAGGTAAAGTAAAAATAAATATGATTTGAAAGTTAAAATAGTCACTACATGATTTAAAATAATAACCTTAGACGTGGTATAAGAATTTTTAAAGAGCATGGGAGAGTTGATTTGTACCCAATTTCTCTTAGCCATCCATTTGATGATGTAAGAGAGGTTGGGTACAACACAAAACCCTCTCAAAATCCCTCAACAAAAACCACAAATCACTCCTTAAAACTATGTAAGAATTTGTAAACAACTCAAAAACATCAATTGCAACTTCAACACAATTTTCTTCATTTCTTTGGAAATTTGATTAAAATAGATTTTTAGTCTCAATGGACTGATGGATAGCAACAAATCTCCATACAAACATCCGAAAAAATATTCCCAACATGCTCAAACAATATCCAAAAACTATGTGCTTAAAAGCTATGCAAATCTACAAAATGATCCTACAAATTCATAGTGAAACTCTATCGTTGTTTCTTGGAAGATATCCAATCTTCATTGCTGCTCCAAAAACTTCATTTACCTGCAACAAACACCCCATTATTGTTCACCAGAGAATGCTATGCCCAACTATCCTTCCTCCTCCAAAATCTACTTCAAAACTCTTTTATTATTTCATAATTTCCTGATTTTCCACCTCCCTGTTAAGGAATTTATTTCATATGCTTAATTTTTACCTTCCTAAACCAAGTACACAATTTTTTGTAGCTGCATATTTAGAACCTCAAAAAAACAATTAAAAAAAAAAATGTCCATTCCCAGCAGCCCACCAAAGATAGGAAAAGTAATTTTAAATTCTTCCTTTTTTTGACTCCTGAAAAATTACATGAATAAAAGCAAGTCTGGGTGCCCATTTCCACAACCCCTATTATTTAGGAATCATGCATAGAGTGTTTTAAAAATCCACATATCAATCCCAACACCCCCATAATGTTTTTCAAATATTTAATAATTAAATATTTTAAAATTGCTTTATTTTGCTTTTTCACCCACAAGACAATTTGTCAAGAAATTAATTGACAAATTAATTTATTTGAAGATAAATATTTAGCCATCCTCAATGTGTAATCCAAGCCAAAAATATGAAATACCATCACCCCAAAATTTCCACTCCAAAATTAAGCAAAATAGATTGAAATAGGATTACCACTAGGTCATGGATGCTCCTGCATCAAACACCCAAGGTAATTTGAAATGTTTCATGAGTTAAATTCATAAACATTTGTAAATGCTATTCTCATCCTGAATCCATTTCTCTACCTTATCTTCCTTATCATTCCTTCTCTTCTCTCCCTGCAATTTTATATCTCTTCCATCTTTTATTCTTCCCCTCCTATTTCTTTTTACATAGTTCATCTCCCACTAATATACACTACTATGTTCTGAAAAATCATAAAATTTAGTTTCCTCTTCTTCAGTAAAATAATAAAATTCATTTATAACCTCCTCCTCTATTATTTCTGCAACAATTTTTTCATCATCAACCTTGATTCGGTCTTTGTGTTCTTCTTTTCCCATGTTTCCCAAAAGATAGTTTTCAGCTGCAAACTATTTCTCTTATGTATTCACATCAATGTTAGCAACATAATCAAAAGACTCATCTTTTTCATCTGGTAACAAAATATTATTCATACTAATCTCTGTATCAAATAAGATGTCATCAACTGATGTAAAGGGAATTTTACCAATCAACTCAACATTAACTTTTTCATCTTCTTCCTTACTTTCATTTGTAATTTCTTCATCTACCAATGCATTCTTTGTTGCACTTTCCTCTTCTACATCAATCTTATAATTTTTTATTAAATTAGTTTCAACGTCATTTTCATAAAAATAAAATTTTACCTCTTCTTTCTTCTCAACTACAACCATCTCCTCCATCCCCTTATCACATTCATCAGTCACTTTCCCTTCAAAGAAAATATCTATCTTCCTTATCTCCTCTTTGAATAGGAGATCTTCTTCATCTTCACCAAATCCTTCATCAAATATAGGACCCTCAAATTCCATCATATTAGCTTCTACTTCCCCATTGACCTCATTTATTGCAACTTATTTCATCTCACCTTTCATGCCTTCCAAAAGACATGTCTCCTTAGCTTCATATTTAGAAAATTCTTCCTACTCATCTTCTTCTTCTGCAGTGTCACATGTATGATACTCTGCTTCATCTTAATTCTTCTCTACATTCAAAATATTATTATAATTATAAATAAATTTTACCATTACCTCTTATCCTTGCCCAATTTTCTTTCAAAGCTTCCATTGCTTGCTTCAACTCCTCAAATTGTCTAACCTTGTCCATCCTCAGTCTTTCCTTGAGTTCATCAAGTTTGGGAACTATCAAAATCCATCTAATAACAAAATTCATTTTTCCTTTCTTATTTTTCATTTCGTAAAACACTTACCACACACTCTCAAACTTCAACCTCTTAGGAATAGACTAACTCACATTCAGTGATCGGTCTACACACCACACATTCCACCCTCAGGTCCTAGTGCAAACTGCCTCCAATTGACACTTCTACCTGCACACTCAGGAACACTAGCTCTAATACCACTAATGTAGATAGGTTGGGTACATCCCAAAACCCTCTCAAAACCCCTAAAAAAAACTACAAATCACTCCTTAAAACTATGCAAGAATTTGTAAACAACTCAGAAAAATCAATTGAAACTTCAACACAATTTTCTTTATTGCTTTGAAAATATGATTACAATAGATTTTCAGTCTTGATGGACTAATGTAAAGCAACACATTTCCATATGAACATTTGAAAATACATTCCCAAAATTTTCAAACAATATCCAAAAACCATGTGCTTAAAATCTATGCAAATCTACAAAATGATCCTACAAATTCATAGTGAAACTCTATCACTGTGTCTTGGAGGATATCCAATCTTCATTACTACTCCAAAAACTTCATTGACCTACAAAAAACACCCCAATATTGTTCCCCATAGAATGCTACACCTAGCTATCCTTCCTCCTCCAAAATCTACTTCAAAACTCTTTTATTATTTCATAATTTCCTAATTCTCCACCTCCCTGTCAAGGAATTTATTTCATATGCTTAATTTTTACCTTCCTCGACTAGGTACACCATTTTCTATAGCTGCATATTTAGAACCTCAAAAAAAAAAAAAAAAAGTCCATTCCCAGTAGCCCACCAAAGATAAGAAAAGTAGTTTTAAATTCTTCCCTTTTTTGACTCTTGAAAAAGTAGATGAATAAAAGAAAGTCTAGGTGCCCACTTCCACAACCCCTATTATTTAGGAATCATGCACAAATTGTTTCAAAACTCCACATCTCAATCCCAATGCCCCCAAAATGTTTTTCAAATATTTAATAATTAAATGTTTTAAAATTGATTTATTTTTCTTTTTCACCCACGAGGCAATTTGTCAAAGTTGGACAAGAAATTAATTTATTTGAAGATAAAAATTTAGCCATCCTCAACATGTAATCCAAGCCAAAAATATGAAATATGATCACCCAAAAATTTCCACTCCAAAATTAAGCAAAATAGATTGAAATGGGATTACCACTAGGCCATGGATGCTCCTACATCATTTGATCTTTGTGTTGACACTCCTTCCCTATATCTTATGAGTTTCTAGTATCATTGATGTTGTTGGACTTTATGTTTGACAAGAGACACATCTCTAACCATCATGTGATTGATAGATACTTGATTGCACATATTTATTTCTATGTTATATGAGACCTTGGATGCATGTGTTTTGACCATGTTGTATGCTATGTGATAATTTAGATTGTTGCTTATGCTTATTTTTGGTGATTGTTATCTCCTTGTGCTTGTATTATTTATGGTTGATGATCATTATTTTGGCCTAGAGAGTATAAGAGAAATTTAGGGCATCTCAGAGAAACCTCCAAGAATAGTAGTGCCTTCGGTAAATTTAATTCTGATTAGATTACCTCAAAGACACATATAACTATGTCCTAAAGTGGAAACAAACACAGTTCATTTCCCACATTAATCCTTCTAAGAGAAGCACATGTAAATTCAACAGCAAGCAATAACAGTTTCTAGAAATAGAACCAACACAGATGAAAGATAAGACAAAAAATTAGAACACACAGATTTATGTGGGGAAAACCCTTTCAGGTAAAAAACCCCACCCTCCAAAGTTCGAGCCATTGTATTATTCAGCAACAAAAGGTTACAATACTATTTCAGGCTCAGCCTTTTCAAAGATTACATCTTGTTCATTCTGGAAACAATCCTAGTATCAAACTCTCCCTTTGTACATTTCCTGATCAACCTCTCAAACCAAACAATCTTCGCACTATTGTAATACCCTCAACAATATACAGTACAGATCGACACAAGAGATGGACCATGGCATTTGATTCTTGATCAGGAGAGATTTTGGTAGCATAACCCTACCTCTCTCTTTTCTCTTTTTTGGCCTCATGGCCTCAAAATTCCAGCCAGCCACTCGGCCCTCACTCTATCACTCACCTATATCAAACACAACAATTCACCGGAACATAGTTGTTTTCATTTCCTCACAAACAGTTCATCTTCCACGCAGAAATGGTCGCAACAAATGGTTCACATTCTACCCTCTTTGATAGGTCCAAGTCACACCATGTAGGACATTCTTCCAATTGGTCAACAATGTTCACCCTTTGTCGCATGTCGGTGAGACACTAACCATGTCTCCCCGATGCCACAAAGCCCAACCGTGGATATTGCCAAGAGTCATCACTATCGGCAAGAGGTTACACTGAGTTCAAAAGTAGTCAGCGAGACAAACCACATCGCTGAGATGTCATACCGATGACCACCACATGTAGTGCTATTCAACAAGACCATCGCTATTCGGTGAGAGGTCATACCGATGTTCAAAACTCACATCAACATCAGCATTCCTATCGGTGAGACTATCACTATTCAGTGAGAGTCATAACGAGTTAAGGAGTCATATCGATGTCCAATATTCCCTTCGGCGAGACTTCCACATTCGCTAAGAGTTCCAACGAACCTTCCTGTTACTCCAATCTATCTTTCACCTTGAGTCACCCTAATGCAGATCATTGGCCAAAGTCACATCGACAATCAACAGGGGCACAAAATCACATCTTATCGACAAGATAATATACATCAGAGAAAGGTTTCACCGAAGTCCCAAATCACACCGAAAGTAGACTCGTTGGCCAAACCAACACTCTTGGCAGAGGGTCACACTGAACACAAGTCACATCGATGAGATCCCTCACCAAGAGTCTCCCCGAAATCTAATAAGAGTATCCTGTCAGCCAGACATCTCCCATCACTAGGACACATTCTGATAGGAACAAGTCATACTAATTACTGCATCGGCTAGATAGACCAAGGGTCATGCCAATATCGGCCAGACTTTCTACCATCGCCGAAACATCATTCCGACTGTCCAAGGTTACACTGAAGATTTAGGTTATACTGATCGCCAAGACATTCCAGAGGTCACAACGATAGTTCAGGATCAACTAGCAGATCGGCCAGACATCTCAACAGTCATAGCGACCATGCTTACTCATAGGTTTCAGCCTATGAGATTGAGGCACACAATTCCAACAATCTCCCACTTGACGAAGATCACACAGGCACCTCCAAAGCAACCAAAAACTAAGATCACACTAGGGTAAAAACACAAACCTGTGTCACACTTTATAAAGGAATTGGCCAACAGCAAAAAAAAATTCTGAACTTCGACCACATAAAAGTGGTCTTTATGTTTTGAATTTCAAAATGGTGTAAACTAATAAAATGTAGAACTTTTGGTGTAGTTTATTCCTGTAATTTTAAAAATTTAAAAAAAAAAAATTTTATTATGTTTTTATCAATTTAAGGACAAATTTTGGAATGCTGAAAATTTCATAAAAGAGTGACTTCACGGGCCGTCAAGAAACAAAATGAAAAAAACTTCATTTCTCCCTATTTTTTTTTCCAAATAGGTAATTTCAATATCTTGTGCATGGAAAAAAAAATCACATTTTGATGTATATTTTTCTCGTAATAACGTTTTAAAGTCAAACATGTCAGAATTTGACAGTTTTCACGGGCCGTCAACTAATTTCAATTTTTTCAATCATTTTCAAAAAACAAAATATACCCTTTTGAAGTAGACTCTCTCCTCTTATGCCTCATATAATATTTAAAACATTTTAATAAACTTTACTATCATTTTTTAATATCAAATCAGCCTCTTTTTTTATTTTTAAAACCTACTTGCATTATTTTAAAAATAAAAGATATCAAAACTAATCAAAATATTATAAAAATTCTATATTTGGATTCTACACTTCAAGCTCTACAAAAGGGTATTTTTATTTTTTGCAAAAAAATCAATCTGACTAGAGAAATACTCTGCCAAAAATGAATGTTTCAGAAAATTCTGAAAAATGATGAGTAAGCTGCCATGTAGGATGCCAACTAGATGTTTTCCGACCGATCTAGTTTCGGCCGAAACCCTATCGGCCAAGAATGAATCGATCAAAAATTAATCGATCGGAACTTTATCGGCCAATAATTACTCGGCTGAAAACTAATTAAATAAAATAAAGTTATTTTCTTTCAAATTTATCAAATTAAAAAAATTCAAAAATAACAAATATTTTGAAATTTTCTCGACTATTTTCGATTAAAGAAGATTTATTTCAACATTTTGGAAGGTTTATCATTTCTGAAATTTACAAGACTTATTTCGACAAAAAAAAATGTGTTTGGAGAAGAGGAGAGATATTTTAAAGGTGTATTGATCTTTAATTTATTTAATTGATTATGTTTTTATTGAAAATGCATTTGAAGTTTGTTTTCACTTTTTTTTTATTAAAATATTAACATCAAAGAAATATGTGTAGAAATATATTCATTATTCAATTAAAAATATTTTATGTTTTGCATGCTTATGTTTATTAAAAACTTTTGTTTAAATATTTTATGTTTATGTTTTGCATCTAGTTACAAGCTTTTTAAAATATTTATGCTATATTACATGTACATGTTTCATGGAAAGCTTATGTGTATACAAATTTGTATGTAGGCAATCATTCAAATTTGAGTGTAATTTGTGATGGCAAATCCAAGGGCTACATCGAGGAAGTATGATCGAACATGAGTAAGACAAAGAAAGAGAAAAGCGGATGAAGGAACATCTACTGAACAACAACCCATGAAAAATATTGATGATCAAGGTGACATACAGGTACAAGAACAAACTGAACCTAGTACTAATATAAATGTTTTGGACTATGGTATGGAAAATTTTATGGAGATGGATGAAGATTCTCTTTTCAATAATATTTCATTTGAAGATATATTATCTGAAAACACATTAAAATTACACTCTAAAAAAATATGGGATGAATTTTTTGAAGAGAAATCTCTAATTGGAAGAGCACAGTTAATTACAAAGTTATTTAGATGAAAAGAAATGACCCTTGTTTTGGAGTTGTTAGGGGTTTATAATAGGAAAAAGTCATCAGATTTAAAACAAACAATTGTTGAAAACTTGCAAGAAGAATTAGAATGTATTGAAAAGAAGAGTCGGTCTAGTGATTTAAGTGTTGCACGTAAAGCGTTGATGACTATAATTTCTAGTAAGAAATTATCATATAGAAGATAAGTTCAAGCAATTTCTGAATTACTAAATGTTTCTAGGAGAACTGTTCAAAGATATATTGAAAAGAGAGATGAAATAGATGAAAAATTTGAGAAAAATTGGGTAAATATTTGTAGGGTTCCTTGAAAAGATAGAATTTCAGAAGATGTAAAGAAACAAGTTGTTGAATATTGGACCACCCACTCTCGTGTTTCTTCCAATAGAAGGGATACTATACAAATAATAGGTGATGATGGTACAAAAATTTCTCATCCAAAACATTTTATAGATACAACACAAAGTGAACTTTTTGAAGCATTTAAACAAGAATTTTTAAATGTGAAGATTTGTCAAAGGATGTTTGAAACACTACGACCATCATTTGTACGTATAAATAAAGTACGTGAAACTTGTTGTTGTCGAAATCATGTTGAATTTGATCTACACCTACAATCATATAGAAAAGTTATGGCAACAATTGATCAAAATTTAGCCATCCCTGGAAGCACAACACAATTTGTGAAGTCTCTTCTATGTGAAAAATCAGAAAATTTGGATGAATTCAATGTTCAGTGTATAAAAAATGTATGTAATGATTGTGGAGATTTGAAGAATCTTTTACATGTTGACAATAATGAAATGCAAGTTACTTGGAAGAGATTTGAATATGAGACATACTTAACGAAGTCAGGAGTTGAGGCCAAAAAAATTGTTCTCAAAGAGAGTGGATTGCCTTACAATGAATTCATGAGTAAATTTCGCAATATCATATATCCACATATCCAACATTGTCATGGTGCAAGATGGCAATCTAAGCAATTTCGTTATTCAAAGAATTGTTTTCCACCAGGTTGTATTCTCTCTATTGTAGATTTCTCTGAGAACTATACATTTAGTCCTCAAACTGAGATTCAAAGTCAATATTATCATTCAAAGCAAGTTGCAATCTTCGTGCAAGTTTGCTACAGGCATGCAGAGTTAGTGGTCGATGGAATACAAAGTAGCAAAGATGATAGAATTATCATCAAAGAGGTTCACTTTTATATCAGTGATGATACGAATCATGATAGAAGCTATGTAGCTCATTGTTTCAAAATGTTTTTTGAAGACCTAAGACGACGTGGCATAAATCAAGAACAACACTGGATATGGTCTGATGGATGTGTTGGTAAGTACATTGGGTTTTAAATTATTTTTAATTAATTTATATTTACTTTTAAAATTTTGAGACTTAAATTATTTTTTGAAGATAATTTGGTTTTCAAGTGTTTAATTATTTGTAACTTCACAGGACAATTTAAGTCTGCAAAAACCTTTGTTTGGTTAAGCAGTCAACATGCTAGACGCAACACCAAATTTTTGGGCAATTTTTATGAGAGTGGACATGGAAAAGGAGAGCACGATGGAGCAGGAGCATGTGTGAAGTGTGCACTTCATCAACATGAACTTGCTGGTGTAGACATCCAAATTTGGACACTTAATTTATCCAAATTTATCACTTTTCATCCAAACATCCTCCTATCCGAGTTAATTAAGTAATATTACTATTATTTAATTAATATCTTTAATTCTGCCAAATCCCTAAGGTATTTAATTAATACCTTACCCTCCTTAAATCCTCTTTTCACCAAATAAATTAAATAAATATTACATTTATTTAATTCCTCACATGTCATTTTCATCTAATCCTAATCCACCTCCTAATCTCTTCATTAAGGATGTGCACATGCCTAATCCTTGATTAGGATGTGTCACATCCTCCAACTTTTGCAAGTTGGCCTTTAATCCTAATTAACCCCTAATTATCCTCTAATTACTGATTAGTCAAACCTAATTAGTACCTTGGTCAAAGAATTTTTAATTCCTTTTTATTCCTCCAAGAACCCCCTTTCCCATGTGAATTTTTAATTCACATTTATTTATCCTAGATTCCCTTCCTTTATATGTGAATTTTTAATTCACATTCCATCCTTCCAAGGCTTCTAGAACCTTGGACTTGTCACAATCTCCACATGTGACCAAGTCCCACTTTTTTGGAGCCCACCTTTTATCCTCTAGATCCTCCTAGAACGTGAATTTTTAATTCACATTTATATCCCCAACCACCTTTCCTTTTCTCATGTAGATTTTTGAGAATTCCAAAAATTTTCAAATGTCCCTTTCGCTCCCACTTGGGGACAAGGAATCCTTTTTTGAGGAAATCTCCTCACTCCCCAAGGTGCATGTCCTTCCTCCACCTCATGTACCTTTTTGACACCTCACTTACACCTCATATCCCCTTATCCACTTCACCCTCCACATGTCAAGATGTGAGGGCTTGTGGGTTCTCAAACCACCATAGCCCTTCATCTTGGCCTTGGTGGATCAATCTTGACCGTTGAATTCTCTAGAGAATTCAAATTCTCCTATAAATACTCCCTCCCCAAGGGCATTTTCAACACAACTATTTCATAACTACATGCTACCAATTTGCATTCTCAATCATCTACTATTATCTAGCCATCTTTTTTAATCATTTTGCACATCTAATCTTGCATCTAGCTACATCACAAACCATCTAAGGAGCACACAAAATCATTCCAATCAAGGGCCAATCAAGAAGATAATCAACATCAAGGAAGGTGAAATCGTTTGTGTCTTATTTTGTCTATTTTCTTTATTGTTTATCACTCCTTTGGCTAATCTTGAGGTGTCCTTGGTATTGTGTCATTCACATTTTTAAGTTATTTTATGCACTAGAATAGGATAAATTTCAAGGTATACATTTTTGGCACGCCCGGTGGGACCCACAAACGGGTCTTGCATTTAACCTCCCCTTTTGGTTAAGAATTTTGTAGGAAAAACTCGCAAAAAGGTAGCAACGCCCCTATTTTACCGTAGAAAGGTGGCAGCACCCTCTTGGCCACTACAGAAAGGCGGCAGCACCCCGTATTTGAAAGTTTATTTTCTTCTAACGCATTTGTTGTCTTTAGGGATATATTTAGAGGGCTTTTATAACACTCTTCTTGCAGTGGGAGGGGCACAACTATTTTTTTTCTTTAAAATATGACAAAGTTTGTTGCAGAAAGGCGACAGCGCCCCCAATTTACCACAGAAAGGCAGTAGCCCCCTCTTGGCCACTACAGAAAGGCGGCAACGCCCCGTATTTGAAAGTTTATTTTTTCTTCTAACATGTTTGTTGTCTTTAGGGATATATTTAGAGGGCTTTTCTAAAACTCTTCTTGCAGTGGGAGGGGCACAACTAATTTTTTTTTTTAAATCTGACAAAGTTTGTTGCAAAAAGGCGGCAGCGCCCCGTATTTGAAAGTTTATTTTCTTCTAACGCATTTGTTGTCTTTAGGGATATATTTAGAGGGCTTTTCTAACACTCTTCTTGCAGTGGGAGGGGCACAACTAACTTTTTTTCTTATAAATCTGACAAAGTTTGTTGCAGAAAGGTGACAGCACCCTCTGCCTTATCGCAGAAAGGTGGCAGTGCCCTCTGCCTTACCGCATAAAGGCAGCAGCACCCTGATTTTACTGCAGAAAGGCGGCAGCGCCCTCTGCTTTACCGCAGAAAAGTGGCAGCGCCCCCATTTTACCACAAAAAGGTGGCAGCGCCCTGATTTCACTGCAGAAAGGCGGTAGCGCCCCAAAATAGCATAGTTTGAAAGGTAAAACAGTCATTTTAGCTCCGTTTTTACTTCCGTTTTTTGCTATTTTTAAGTAGTAACCCTCTAACACTATTTTGGCAAGGATATTGGTATTTTTTGCTAATGTTTTGCAGCGTATTGTGGCGTAATTTGACCAAGGACGAAGAAGAAAATAACTAATATTTGCTTGTAGGACCATCCACTTGATCAGATTTTTGAAAACTATCTTTGCTGTTTTGGAATATAGTCTAATTAGAGGGAATAAAACTTCATTCTTTGCTGTGATAGTTTGTTCTTGTGTTACCTAAGGGGGCATTAATTTGTTTTCGCTTTCCCCTTGCACTTTGTGTGAGCCTGGGGACTAGTTGGAAACGGTTAGTGTCTTTTTTTTTAGTGGGACCTGTTTGGGGATTTCATCACCCCAAGGGACGATTCCAACCACCCGTACCAGCGGGGTATATAAAGGGGGGAGAATGAAAGTTGTACCCCAATCTAGCCACGTCATAATTGGCGGAGCGTCGAAGCTAGGGTGATACTTAGATAGACGTGAAGAGTTGGTCCGAGCCTTTCATTATCTCGCTGGGGTTCCCGACTCACGCTTGTGACAGAGTGGTGTTCACGGTTGTGCCTCACATACCGAGAGTATATCGAGGACTCCCTAGAAACCTTATGCATCCTAAAGTAAGACTTTGCCTTGCCATACCCGTAATATTAATCATAGGAGCATGCTTGCTTGAGGTGTTTTCTTGTGAAAAATTTATCAAATTTTTGATACTTTGGCCTTACTTTATCATTTTGCATCCTTGCCATAGCCATTGCCATCAAAACTAAACATTGTCTTATTGCAGAAAGGTGGCAGTGCCCTCTGCTTTACCACAGAAAGGTGGCAGTGCCCCTGATTTTACTGCAGAAAGGCGACACCACCCCTGATTTTGCTGCAGAAAGGCGGCACCGCCCCTGATTTTACTGCAGAAAGGCGACAACACCCTGATTTTACTGCAGAAAGGCAGCAACGCCCCTGATTTACTGCAGAAAGGTGACAGCGCCCCTGATTTTGCTGCAGAAAGCTGCCTACGCCCCTGATTTACTGCAAAAAGTTGACTACGCCCCTGATTTTGCTGTCTATGCCTCGGATTTGTTGCAAAATACTGACTACGCCCCTTTAACTTCCTAGGGCCATCGTTTATGAACCGTATGTTGAATTAACTTCGTTCAAAAACCAAAATTACTTATTTTTTTGAGCTCTATCTAGTGGTACCTTTTATTTCTTTCTATCTAATCAAACCAATCCATTCCTTCAATCATCTAATCAATCCAAGCACACCAATCTGATCAAGTTCATCCAATCACAATTATCTAATCAACATCATCTAATCATTTGATCCTATCCAATCAAACTGATCCAGTACTTTAATCAAATTCATCAAATCATCTACCCGATCCAATCATCCATCTACCGAATCCTATCAAAATCAAAAGCAATCCCATCCAATCATCCTAATCTGAGCTTTTGTCCAATCTTGATCTGAGCTTGACCAAAATCCTGATTTGAGCTTTAATCCGTTCCCATCCAAAATCTTTTATCCATCCTCTTTATCCTTTCACCATCATGAATCCTCATCCTCCATCAATAGTAGTCAAGGGAAACCCTAATTACGTAGATGACGATAACGAAATTCTTGTCGATCAAGAAGAATATGACATAGATCCCCTTGATGCTATCGTCACTAGTAAGCTTTCTCCACCCACTTTCCACAATCCAATCACCCCTTCCAGTTATCCCGTTATGTCTTCATCCATGCCTAATCATGCTCCTTATCCCACCTTTGACAATGGATATCCAGTATCTTCTTCATCCCCATATTTGTCATGTCCTTCATCTACATCATCCTCTTATACAACATCTACATCCTCTTATACAACATCTACATCCTCTTATCCTATTTTTCCATCCCAATACTCCTATTACAATTCCCCATCCATGTCCCCCTATCGTAGTCCTCTTTCCCAATCTTCCCATACTAATCCTACTTCCACACCCTTTTACCTTAATCCTACATCCATGTCTCCTCATCCTAATCCATCATACCAATACCTTTATTATAATCCATCCCCCACATCTTCTTGTCCCACTACACCACCTATATCCTCTTGTCCTAATCCACAATCCATGTCCCCCTATTTTAATTCACCACTCCAATATCCTTACCTTAACCCTCCATCCAATCCTAGTCCTCCATCTACTCCTAGTCCTCCATCCAATCCCATTCATCCATCTACTCCTAGTCCTCCATCCAATCCTAATCCCCCATCTACTCATAGTCCTACATTCGATCTCATTCCTCCATCTAACCCTAGTCCACCAATCCATAATCTCTCATCCATTTCTACCACCCCAGCCAAGTCAACCATATGCAAGTCTCTCATTTTAGAAGTTCTCCAAGGACTAATTACAAAGAAGCCATCCCCAACTCCACATCTTGAAGTCATGGAACCATTCCATTTAGATCCATCATCCACGGTCACTAGTGATGAGACCCTTCCCCATACCACACCTATTATTGACGTTACTACCCCTAGTACTGCTCAAACCATTGAAACCATTGAACCCACAAAATCCCTTGAACCCCCATCTCCTACTCCAAGAACCACCAAATCCATCGAAGACACCCAATTCCAATCCACTCCCTCTACTTCTAGATCCACCCAATTCCAATCCACTCCCTCTACTTCTAGATCCACCCAAATCCAATCCACTCCTCCCACTCCTAGTAGCATCAAAATCCATTCCGATAACTGCATCGAATCTTCCATCCCTCCATCTTCCCCACTTGAAGAGTCCCAACAAGACTCCGTTACCATGCCTCCCGCACATGATGAGTCATGCCAAGAGTCTAATCTAAAGCATGCCAACATATCTCCTTCTCTAGATCAAGATCCTACCATCCCATCTAGTCCACCTCAAAATCACAGTCCCCCATCCATTCCATCCCATGATCCCCTTGTCATTCAAGTTTCCACTGCTCCATCTCCATCTCCATCGCATGAGCATACTACCACAAATCCAGATCCTATCATGGCCCCTACTCCCTCTCCTGATGTTGCTATCCCATCATCTCCTTCTCATGATCCCCCATCATTGCCTAAAAATGCTATCCCCACACCACTTGCATATCCCCTTGGTCCTCTCACATTCCTCCATGGTGGTCTCCTCTAAGAAAAACAAAGCATATACACCAACCCTCCTCTTGCACCTAATAATGAACTCGCATCATTCTTCCCATAATAACAAAAATCTTGTCCTAGATCAATGCTCAAGAGAATGAACTATCAAGGAAAAGGTTTAGGCCTTCATGAGCAAGGTATTATAGAGCCCATCCAAGCTAAAGAACATTTGTATCCGCAAGGTCTTGGATGTACTACTCACGACTAATCCAAAAATGTTGGTACAACCTCTAGACGCCCTCAACGAGCCTTTTCCAAAAGAAATATCGGCTCTTCCCATCGCTCCACCAAATCATATGTTGCCATCCCTCCTCCTCTATCGTATTGCCTCAAAACAACCATCCATCTTCCTCCTTCATCTGCTCCATCCATTTTGGGTCCTTACATCCCTCCATCTACCATGCCCTTATTTCCTCCAGGTCCTATGTCTATTTTGGGCCCTTATATCCCACAATAACCTCCTCCATCTCGTCCTATCCATCCTTTCATCCATTCATCACCTATCCATCTCATCCATCATAAACATCCTAATCAGGATCAACAAAGGCACTTACCTAAACATCCTCCATCTACACATAATCCCCATACTCCTACCTCCATCACTCCACATTATCCATCTCCTCACACCCATCCCATTGCTACTAAAAGCACTTTGTTTGTTAAAGAAAAAATGCATAAATCCAAACATCCACATGAATCTAAGGCTCCTCATGTCCCCTCCAAAAGACATGGTGAAGAGAAGAAAAATCTAAATCAAAATCAAATCTGTAGGCCGCAAAGGCCCACCAAAGCAAAGATCAAAACCATGTGGATCCCAAAGAAAAAAGATGCAATGCCATCACATGAAAAATTAGTAAGAACATCCAAAGTCGCTAATCGTACACCCCTTTCATCTCCTAAGTCTATTTTGGGTCCCTATGTCCCGAAATTCACCATTCCATCTCTTCCATTATCCCCACATTCTCCATCCATTAATCCTATTATCTTTTCACATCCACCACCACGTGTGCCAATGTTGGTCCTGAACACATCTCCCCATCACATATCCACCCCATCATTCCATCCATATCCTTTGCAGCATCCCATTCATTATCCCATGTATCTCCCCTCTCAAATCCCTCTAATTCATCCTCTTGCATAATCCATTTATCCTAATAAGGTTGTACCAACATCCAATAGTTAGTTCGAACATGGGCTCTTAACACCTTGATCCTTATCACATGTCTTCTAAATCTGCTTATCCACTTCTTTATCCTTACCCATCTCCCTCTGCATGACATCCAAAAAGTCAAACATCCAAAAAGTCAAAGAGTCAAAAAATAAAAAATCAAAAATCAAAATAGTAAAGAGAAATAATCCATCCAATGGTGAAAACTTGGCAAACAAGCGCCTTGGATAAGTACCATGATGAAAACCTGGCAAACAGGCGTCATGCATACATTCTCATCTGCACTTGGGGGCAACTTCCTGATATGCATTCCCTCCATCCACTATGCTTCCAGCTATGCACCCATCTTCCTGTTATCCATCCTTTTCATAAATCCCCCCATCCCACCTATCTTCTGCATCCTACCATCATATCCCATTTATCTCCCATTCCCTCCATCCTTTTTGTGATCTTGATCAAAATAGGGGCACCTACCTATGCATGCTTTGGACACCTATTGGTATACATTCCCTTCATCCATGCTCTATCATATTCCTTAGCCACCCATCCTATCCTCATCTAGTTATCTCCTTTATCTTCCCATCCACTTGTCTTTTATCCCTTATGCCCCCTCATATATGACATATCTAGAGTGGGGGCATCTGCTTCCTTTGTGACATAGTCCTTGGAGACATCCATCTATCCTAGCATCCCTTTCATCTCCCAATCCTTATGTCCCTATCCATCTATCATAGCATTCCTCCCATCTCCCCATCCGTATCTTCGTATCCATCTCTCCTAGCATCCCTTTAATCTCCCAATCCTTATGTCCCTATCCATCTATCATAGCATTCCTCCCATCTCCCCATCTGTATCTTCGTATCTATCTATCCTAGCATCCCTTTCATCTCCCACTCCTTCTGTCCCTATCCATCTATCACAGCATCCCTTCCATCTGCCCATCCTTATCTTCATATCTATCTATCACAGTATCCCTCTCATCTCCCAATCCTTGTATCCCCCATCCCTCTTCACAATCCCCCCCATCCTTTCATCTTTTTTCCTACCTCTTCGTCCTTTCTCTTACTTCTTACATTTTTTTGGCTTCCTTTGCCCTTTCCCCCCATTGGGTTAGGTTTCCCCCCAATCGAGCGGCCCTGCTTGGCTGCAGTGGAGCGGATCCGCCCCGCCGCAAAAGGGCGGCTCTGCCCCTGCAGAAGGGCGGCACCGCCCCGGCCGTAGCGGGGCGGCACTACCCCGGCCGCAGAGGGGCGGCACCGCCCCGGCCGCAACGGGCTGCTCCACCCCCGTTGTAAATGCAAGGGGTTCACCAGAGGAGCTGCATCACTGCCAAGCAGCTCCCGTGGCTCCACCCCGCCGCAGAGGGGCGGCACCGCCCTGACCATAGCGGGGTGGCTCCACCCTGGCTGCAGCCAGGCGGCTCCGCCCCCGTAGAGGGGCGTCTCCGCCCCGGCTGCAGTAGGGCGGCTCTGCCCCCGCAGAAGGGTGGCTGCGCCCCAGGCTGTGGCGGCCGCACCCTCAGTTAGGGCGACTGCACCCCGCCTCAATCACTCTCCCCCCCAAAAATGCACATTTTTACTCTCTTTTTCAAAAAATCGATTCTGACCCATTTCGTAATATTCCTCTGCGAACAAAACCCATGTCTTGAAATTTTTAAAATTGATTTTTGATTTTTACATCGACACTTCCGGAGGCCATAACTTTTGACTCGGGTGTCTATTTGAGCTGAAATTTGATGGGTGGAACCCGTTTTGATGCATTTTCAGGGCCTCAAACTTTCATCTTAACCCTCAAAATCCCAATTTAATGTTTTTTTCCAACATTTTGAAAAATTGTTGTTGCTCATAACTCGAAATGCGTATCTCGAATTTGGGATGTTAGTTGGCAATTCATCCTATCTCAATATTGGGTATTTTTTTGGCAAAAATTTGGACTCTCACAAGTATATCCCTAAGGTTTCCTAAAATGGAAAAATTTGACAATTTTTAAAAATTACCAAATTTGGAAAAATCTGATTGTCAACACCTTACATCCCTTAAACCCCAAAACTCGGTGTAGAATCAATCCAATCATATCCTTCAATCATTCTAGTCTTCAATCCAATCCTCATCTGAGCTTTAATCTTATCCCAATCTAAGCTTAGCCAAACCCCTAATCTGGGCTTTCATCCATCTGCAGTCAATGTCTTTGGATACCGAACAAAGTCTTAAGATCCCTCCCTCCATCTTCTTCAATTTTTGTCCTATTCATCCAATTCTAATAAATCCATTCACTCATTCCATGTAACCATTCATCTACTCGAACCTTCATCTATCATCTCAACACTTCATCGAACCTCCTATCATCTCAAACATTCATCAAACCTCCTTCTATCATTTCAAACTCTCATTCCATAATCTTGATCAATCATTTACTCATTCTGAATAATCTTCAACCTGTTCCCACCCTTCACCTTCTAGTTCCAAGAATCAGTCATCTATCCATCTGGTCACCTTTTCCTCATCCAAATCCTTATCCCTCTATCCAATCCACCCAAACAATCCTTTTCCCCCCCCATCCTCTCCCCTCATCCCATCTCATAATTCCTTGTCATTGGTATCTAGCTATAGGCATTTCCCCACGCAATCTAATGTCATCTATCTTATCATCATCACTTCTGCTTCTTTTGCACATCTTTTCTATCCCATCGTTCATCACTTCATCATTCATCTATATGGCATGTCATTCGCCCACTTCATCTTTGATGAGTTGGATAACTATCCCATCCCTGAGCTTCATGATCACCATCATCCTCCAATCCAATCCAACAGGTCTATCTTGTCCCATCGTGTCGGTCCGATCATTTTATCCCCTTATCTAGGGTTATCTCATCATCTTTCATCCATCACTTGTCTTTGGCCTTCTGTCGAACTATGTTTCCCCTGCGCTTTCATGTAGGCAAGGTCGATCATTTCATTTTCCCCTGGGGTTCCATCCATCATCGATCTATATTGTCCACTTTTCTCCTATTCTCCATCCTATCTTGGTCATCCATCGAAATCTCCATCATGGTCAGTCGTCAGCCTTTTATCGAACTATGAGGGCTCTGCGCTTCCACGTAGGCAAGGCTAATCTTTGATCGGCCCCCGAGCCCCTAGGTCGCTAGGATGTTTTAGTCTCCTATCTTGCGTCATGTCTCTCATGTTGCGTCGTCAAACTATGCCCTTATCTAGCCAGTTCTTCATAAACGAGATCCACTTGTATCATGAGATCCAATCGATTTTGAATATCCTACATCATATCGATCTTTTAGTTTAGTATCCATCATCTTTGGTCTCAACAGGATGCATCCTTCCTAACAGACCTCATCAATCCCATCCATCCCCTTGATCCTATGACAAAGGACATTTGAAATTGATTGCTATCTTTTGATGCTTTTGGCTTTTGTTTATCATTTGAGCTCCCTATAATCACTTGTCAAGGCAGCCATGATCCATCATATTATGGCGTGTTTTGATTGGTCCACATAGGGGCATATCTTGATCTTTTGTTTGATTGTGTCTTCTTGGTTGTCCCACGTAGTACCCACCAAGATCCCCGAGGTCTTGTGTTATGCTAGGGCATCTTTTTGTGCTTGTGGTTATCTCAATACCTGGCCTGACCAAGGTCTTTGTGCCCTTGGGGTGTTGGGATAGCCTTCTTGTCTGTTGTGTTTATTTCATGCATTAGACACTATTATTCCTTGGTTCCACATACCCTGGCACTTGGTGTCTTATGCTATAGAAAAAATCAGTGCTCCGAAGATGGAAAATTGCATTAGGATTGCATTTCATTCTCCATTCCATCATTTTGCATATATCCCCCATCCTCTTATATATCACAATCCCCCCATCCATTCATCCTTCATCCTTATCTCACATCTCTATCCAACCACCATCCATTCCATTTAGCCCGAATCATCTAATCATATCCTTGGTCTTGTTCCCAGTCTTGTTACCAGCCTCGACCCATCATCATCATCCATTAGTATCATTCCCTATCCCTTTGGTGTTGTTTTGGGATGTATCCTTCCCTCATCAACAACACTTTCATCATCATCATCGGGAGGTATTCTTCCCTATCCTTTAGTGGTGTTTTGGGATGTATCCTTCCCTCATCAATACCACTCAGTGGGATGTATCCTTCATATCCTCGCTTTGTTTCGGGATCCTTAATTCCCTCATTGACAACACTCCATCCATCATCAACCCATTTTGGCTTGTACCTTGACTGGGGCAACATCACCTTTTGTCCTAAAATCTATTTATGCTTCATCCACCTCCTGGCACCTTTTCATCCTCTCTTACCCATCACCTTGCATCATCTTCTTCATCTCCCCTTGCATCACATCATCTATTTCGAGAGCACACACGTGTTCTCTTCAACCCACATGTCCTCTCGAGGGGGCATCCTCAATCCCTACTCTTCATCTTCACCCCCATCGTCTTCCTTCCTAGTCATCCCTTTGATGACTGGGGCATCTTTTCCAATCTAACCATCTCCTTCTGGGTTCTATATTTTAATATTCTTTGAAATGATGCTACTTCGTAACACCATCTCAAAGAGGGGCAAAATGTAGACATCCAAATTTGGACACTTAATTTATCCAAATTTATCACTTTTCATCCAAACATCCTCCTATCCGAGTTAATTAAGTAATATTACTATTATTTAATTAATATCTTTAATTCTGCCAAATCCCTAAGGTATTTAATTAATACCTTACCCTCCTTAAATCCTCTTTTCACCAAATAAATTAAATAAATATTACATTTATTTAATTCCTCACATGTCATTTTCATCTAATCCTAATCCACCTCCTAATCTCTTCATTAAGGATGTGCACATGCCTAATCCTTGATTAGGATGTGTCACATCCTCCAACTTTTGCAAGTTGGCTTTTAATCCTAATTAACCCCTAATTATCCTCTAATTACTGATTAGTCAAACCTAATTAGTACCTTGGTCAAAGGAATTTTTAATTCTTTTTTATTCCTCCAAGAACCCCCTTTCCCATGTGAATTTTTAATTCACATTTATTTATCCTAGATTCCCTTCCTTTATATGTGAATTTTTAATTCACATTCCATCCTTCCAAGGCTTCTAGAACCTTGGACTTGTCACAATCTCCACATGTGACCAAGTCCCACCTTTTTGGAGCCCACCTTTAATCCTCTAGATCCTCCTAGGAATGTGAATTTTTAATTAACATTTATATCCCCAACCACCTTTCCTTTTCTCATGTAGATTTTTGAGAAATTCCAAAATTCCTCAAATGTCCCTTTCACTCCCACTTGGGGACAAGGAATCCCTTTTTGAGGAAATCTCCTCACTCCCCAAGGTGCATGTCCTTCCTCCACCTCATGTACCTTTTTGACACCTCACTTACACCTCATATCCCCTTGTCCACTTCACCCTCCACATGTCAAGATGTGAGGGCTTGTGGGTTTTCAACCCACCATAGCCCTTCATCTTGGCCTTGGTGGATCAATCTTGACCGTTGAATTCTCTAGAGAATTCAAATTCTCCTATAAATACCCCCTCTCCAAGGGCATTTTCAACACTTAGCCATTTCATAACTACATGCTGCCAATTTGCATTCTCAATCATCTACTATCATCTAGCCATCTCTTTTAATCATTTTGCACATCTAATCTTGCATCTAGCTACATCACAAACCATCTAAGGAGCACACAAAATCATTCCAATCAATGGCCAATCAAAGAGATAATCAATAGCAAGGAAGGTAAAATCGTTTGTGTCTTATTTTGTCCATTTTCCTTATTGTTTATCACTCCTTTGGCTAATCTTGAGGTGTCCTTGGTCTTTTACCATTTGCATTCTTAAGTTGTTTTGCACATTTAGAATAGGATTAATTCTGAGGTATACAGCTGGTATGTCCAATTTAGCTTCATACTTTTTAAAAGATTAGATATATATATATTTAATTTAACTAAATTAAATTCTTTTAAGTTCTTTGAAAGTAATAGGTGACAAATTGTGCCAACTTGTGTGTAACTTGTAGGTTGTAACGCCCCGTCGTGCGAACCCCAAAGGACAAATAAACAATAATTACAGCACAATTTTTTTTTTTTTAAAGTAAACATAACATACCTGTAATACACATTAAATCATAACATGAATTTTATTTAAGAAGATTCATTAGCACATACATCCCTTGGGGTACACGAAGAGTCATTACGAGACTAAGATCTACACAACGACAATAAAGAATAAAACCAAAGATACAATTCATAACAATGTAAACATTAACAAATGTAACACATACAAGATAAAGCATTGAAAAGAAACCATCTGAGTACACAAATACATCATATGCATAATTAACTTAACACATTGAATTACAATTGCCATGGCCAATAACCGCACTGAGTTAACATTACATTACAGTACAATCCTCAAGAGGTATAATGATACAAAAGTGTTTCCAAACATAAATGGAAACCATACACAAGATAACATGATACAAATAAATAGATGAAAACTGGATCCAAGACAGATACAACTCTAGAGTCGCTGCAACCGCACCAATCCGCACCTCTCGATCCTCGACTGGGGACCCAATGGGGTGCTTAGCATGTTCCACCCGACCATGTGAGTCTGAAGACCCACCCCCCATGCTAGGAGATGACAAGAAGAGTCCTCAACCAAGAACATCCAAACACGAAAACCACAAGACTCCACAACATACAAAAGTATCATAAAACTCAAGTATTACAAAGACATAATCAACAACAACCAAGAGTCATTAAAATAACTTAAAATCATACCTCTCATCACATAAATCGAAGCAATGACCAGTAACAAGTAACCAAAGGATGATCATGAAACACTTCCAAATCAACTGAATTAATAAACATAATACAATTCCAAATTGCAATTAAACAACACAATAACATCATATCACAGTATCATAAGATACAAGATCGTAAATCAAATATAAATGAGATCATACAAGACCGCAAAACATACTAAAGATGGATTAAAACAATAATCATAATTCAATTTAAATCAATTTAAAACAACAATATAAACCAACTCCCATAACCTACTTCCAGAGGAACACAATAAAGTAAAACACATGGGCAACTAGGGAAGAGTGTCATCGCATAGCCTACATGGGTTCTCCTGGCCCTTCCTCCAAACTAAGGCGCCAGCCCCCATCTATGGATCTCCTGGCCCTTCCTCCTACTTGAGGCGCCAGCACCATAAGGTAGCTCATGCGGAGCTGATAACCTCTCATGAGGACGAGGTTACGACCTTGCCAACCACGACCTTCTCAGCCTTTCATTAGTCTGCAGAAGCACTAATGAAGACGAGGCATCTATTTTTTTTAAATCTTATTATGATATTACTACCCAACCCTCCTAAGTTAATTATTAGGTTTTCACTTGATTACCAACTCACTCGTGGGTTCTCCTATGCTCTTCCCCTTACGCGAGGCGCCGGCCCCCACGAGGAGCCACTCTCCCTAGAGACCCAACAACATAAAAAAAAAAACCAAGGGTTGTACCATCATAATTTGAACCAAGAATCACAATAGAGAAGCATGCGAGGCATTACACATCTCGCTCCAAATACATAATCAAAGTCTCAACAATTCTCGTACAACCCTTGCTCAAAATCATGAAACCAAAACACTTGCCACATCAAGGGCACATAAAGAGAGAGAACATCAATTATCAATCATCTCAAGCCTCTGGAAGCCAAAGAATGAAAACCCACAAACAAGGGTAAAGTGAAGCCACATGAGTATTTCTCCAATAATTCCAACACAAGGATAAAATTTCATCAAATATGAGAGTAAATAAAAAAAAAGCCATAAAAAGGGAAGGTTCATCAAGACCCATCCACAAATAAACAATGGTGTCACCTCAAAAGGAAAAACACAAAAGAACATCAACCTTTAATTCAACGAAATTACTTAATAAAATCAAAAGCCACCAACTAGGTATTCCATGGGAGACCTCAATTTTCTCCTCACATGAACCCCCTTATAGTGGTATGCAAATCACCTTCATAAAATCAACAACATAGCAATGACCACAATAATTGCAAGGCCACAAGTACTATTTTCAATTCAAATATAATGAGAGAATACATTAAAAACAAAGGTCAACAACTCCATCCAAACCACATAACAACTTTGATACAAAATAAATCAGAAATCCAAGAAGATCAACTTCCACGACTCACCAACAAAATACAAGTTCCCAATTACATTGCAATACAAATTAAATGGCAAAGGATTCCTTGAATCAAAACTAACCTCCAAAGGCATTCACACCAACATGGAATCATCCCAAAAACAATCCTTCAACAATAGAGGTAAAAGCATTCAACCAAGCATCCAAGGCACCAAATTTAAGAACACCTTAAATACTCAACCACACATCACTTCGCATAATAAACAACAACCAAAGATTCAAACAAGAGCAATATTTAATAACCCATCAATTAACAACCAGAACTAAATAACTTTACAACTTCCCCAAACAGAATTACTCAATTAACTAAAACAATTCATGATAATCCTCACAAGTATTCCAAAAGACTTATCCATAAAGAGAGCTTACAATTCAACCATTAAATGAATATAAAGGAAGTCAATTTTCAAAAGATTAAAATCCCATTTACCAATAAACTAGCCAATTCGAGAATACCCTAATCAATCTCTAATTATGCCCATACATTTAAATTTCCCCTTTCATCATACTCACTTAACATTCACTTCCAATATTTAAATTAATTGTGAAAACCATTTAAGACCAATTATCTAAACTTTAAAATAACAATAATAGCAATACTCTAAATACTTGAACTACATATTAGAAATTACCACCTTAAATCTTAAATCTATCTAAATAAATTTACACCCAAATATACCTTTTAAAACCACTACATATATATATATATATATATTCTAATTCTTTTCGAGGAAGGAAAGAAGAAAGAGAAAAGATCTGCTCTAAGAACCAAACAAGTCTACAAGACTTAACCTCATAAAACGGTAACTTATTTAATTCCAAACTAAATTCCATAATAAATTTCATTCCCTAAATATTTACACTAAAACAAGGATTAAATAAACAATGCTGTCATAAATTCATAAATGGATTTTTACTAAAATTTTCCTCTCAAAGTTTTGTAATTTAACAAGTCAATAATAATGATAAGTAAGAGATTTCTTTCTATTTTATTGTTTCCACTATAACTAAATTCTGTTTTATTTTAACTAGAACAAAAACAGAATATTTATTGATAAAATTAAATGATTACAGCAACCAGTTAAATAACTAAAATTTGAATAAATACATTAGTAAGTATATATACAAATACAAATATAAATATATATATATATATTTATATACATATTTATAAAAGTAAATATCACAATATATAAATGAGACATATTTAAAAAGTAATTTTCGCACAGTAAATAAAATAGAATTTCGCACTTATAAAATTTATATAAATAAATTTGAATGGGCATTTACACCCATACACCGGCACGGCAATAGACGCCGCCCGGCCGTGGCAGTCTACAGACTGCCACCGCAGTCCGACAGACTGCCGTGGACAGTCTAAGGACTGTCACAGTAGTCCGAAGGACTGCTGTGGTAGCCATAGGCTGCCGCACCAACCATGACTGGCTAGGTGGTGGGTACGGCCGAGGCCGAACCACCACCCAGTCTACAAATTTTATTTTATTTTATTTTATTTTATTTTTAAACAATTTCAATATAATTTTATTTCAGTGAACTTTGAATCTTAATTAAAATTTATTTTTCTTTTATACTATCTTCACATTATATATATATATGCGCATACATATATATATATATATTGTATAGAATATTTCGAAGACAGAAATAAAATTCAATTACTGTTCAATATAAATATTTATACACAGAATAAATTTGTAAAATTTATCTACAAATGAGGATTCTCACAACCTCTAAATTCCCAAACAAGTCGTTATTCTTTTACTGGTTTATTATTATTCTTAACTTAAAACTACAGCAACCCTTTCAATTCCAGAATCCCAACAAAATTTACTTTAAATGAATAACGATCCCGAACCCCAGTAAAGCTTTCCTGATTGAAAAAAAAAGTCCAAAGCATTTCTAAAGATTCGAGAATTTTCTACAAGCATTAAATTTCAATCCAGGAGAAAATTTCATTCACAGCAAGGAATTCTTATTTCATTTGATGCTATAAAGAAAATAATTTAAAAGAAGAAGGAGAACCTGGCGTCCTGCGCCTGTAGATAACTGTTGAAGCTTTATCCTTCTTGCTGATCCAATCCTTCCAGCAGCAGCTCCAAGATCCTCCCTCAAACTTAAATCTTAATCCTCACATGAATTCTTAGAACAATAAAATAAAAGAATGCCATACTACCACAGAAAAATGACTGCCAAAATTTCTCCAAAATCTATTGGAAAAGAGAATGCCACCCCCTTCCCAATCCAAAATAAATAAAATCTCACACAAGAAGCCTCTTTTGTTTCCTCTTCCAGAGAATACCAACAGTCACATTTCAAGAAATAAATCAAATAATATTTAATCCTTAATTCTTTTTGTTGCCTTTTCATGTATTTATATTTCATTTTCTTTTATCATGCATTTTGATTAAACTAAATAAATTTAAATCCACAAAAATGAACTTTTTATTTGAATATATATTCATTATCTCCACAATGCACTATTAATTAATTACTTCCACATTAGAATAATTAAAAATCAACCATTTACAAGATTCTAAATAAGTATCCATTAAACTTCTTATTATAATAATTATCTTTTTCAAGATTATTTGTTCATAATTATTATTAACTTCAATAATTTAAATCAATTTATCTAATAATATCACTTTTACTTTTAACGAATTAGTATGATTTGATCATTTGTTCTAAATCATTTGATTTAATTTGATTGATTATTATTTTAATTTTTAATCATATTTTAAATAACCTTGCAAATCACTTATGATTTAATTAATTATTTAAACATGATTACTAACATATGATATTTTTCACACAATCAAATAACACAGTAACCAATGAGACACACACAAAAACTCACACACAAGTTCAGAACAACCGACACAGAGGGGTATTACATAGATAATGTCATATGGAATGCAAACGAAATTGTTGAATGGTGCAAAAGTCATTTTTCTGCTCGCGACTCAACATACAACACACGGTATTTTTGGGAAGTTATAGGTATGTATGTCTAGTCAAAATTTGTTAAAAATTTGAATTTCAAAGTTCAAGTACATACATGATTTCAAATTGAATTTTCAAGTTTGAATTTAAACAGATATTGATCGATCAAATCCTTATAATTGTCAAGCAATTCATGGTATTAGAAATCTACATCAAATCATGACAACGGGGAGTAGTAGGCCTTATGCAATGAATGTGAGAGAAAAATCATGTTTTTGTATTGATTGCATTGAGGACAATGCAAATATTGATCAATGTGAGAATATTAGAGATGGGTATGTTTCACAATGGGAAATGAAACAATTAATATCAATGCCTCCTTTTGTTGAAGATGACAATGTTGATGTCTATGATCCACTATATTCAGCTGATTACGAACATGTATCTGATTTAGTTGTTATAGGTATGTCCAAATTGATTAATTTAGTTAAAATCAAGATTTAAATTTATATATATAGTCTATGTTTAAGTAAGTTTCAAATATAAAATATAAATTTTTACAACTTTTAAATGTATAATTTACTTAAATATGTAAATATGTGGTGTGTGTACAGGAGATATTTTCGTTGTAGTTGCAGATCCTAAAAATGTGGAAGGTGTAGATTACTATCCACTAAGATGTACACAACCAAAAAGCAAATTGGTCGAATCGATGACAGATGGTGATGGACAAGAGTATCCCATTGGATCAGCCATTATTGACGACACATATTATCAACAAATAAAGATAGATAAAAATGGTATTATATTTGTTGATTATAGGCCAGGACAAAAGGTTCTACATTACAGTCACTTAGTTTTGGCAACAAAAATAAATTTAGAAACTTTACCTAAAAGGGGACGTGCCAAACAAAATTGGAGGTTGCCTATTGAAGATCATGAGAAGATTTTAGAGATAATTAAAGATAGAGAGGATCCAAATTTTATGTACCAGGAGCTTTAAGTTGTTTTTTGGATACATGTGTACACATTTGTGACTCCAAATCTAGATAATATATATTTGTATTGATTGGACATGTGACATGATTTAGAATGGGTTTTTTTTTTAGAATGTGACATGTATGTTAGATCATATATATGCTTGATACAAAACCCAGTGACTTTAAAAATGTTTTAATTTACATTTTGCCTAAATTCCTTTAAATCATCTAAATTTCCAATTGCATTTTTACATGTTGGACATGGTTCATTCTTTTAAGTTCACTCTTGAGAATCTCTAGAAATTCCTTTATATCATCTCTCTAGATTCCTTGATTGTAAATTTTTATGTTTGACATGGAATTGTTAAACTTTCACTTTCAAATCTTTGAATTTAAATATTTGTTCAACTCCACCTATATACATGAGCTAGATTGAATATATATATATACATGCAACAATATGTACAAAACCTAGTCTATGTTCCAATTTTGCATTTAAATTTATTTATGTTCTGCAGAATTCTTAAGTTCACATTCAAATCTTTCATTTGATTTGAACATTCAACTCCAAAAACTTATATAAAATTATCTAGTTGATTTGGTGTTTGAGTGGTGAAGAATCTAGACATAAATGTTGTCTCTAGTTTTCTTTATTTTTTATACATTACTAATGCACGACATTCAATAATTTTAAATGATCATTTGGATTTTCATGTATCCTAATCATCACATCCTAATTTTATTATTTTCATCAGGTAAGCATCCCTCATCCTAGAATCATTTAAAAATTATCCATCTAGATCCATCTCAACCATACATCCATTCTCCATCCTTAATAATAAAAAAGCATCACTTGAACATCAAAATTTGGTTACTTGGTCTCAATCTAGTCCATACATCATATTGTCCTTTCGTCATCACCCAAAGTTTTCAACATCTAGGGACCTTATCCTTAATCTAGACTATCATCCATTTCAAATCCAATCTCCTAATAAAAAATCACTTGACCTTATAATTTGATTTCATCTTTAAAATCCAAATTTGCTTAAGAATATTAGCTCCTATCTTTTAAGTATAGAACTAAATTATTTATCCATTTTGTTAATGTTAGATTGTATCCAGGTTCTCTTGGTTTGGCCTTTCTTGTTCACCTTAAGGTGCATTGGAATATATGAACATTGTAGTGAATCATAGTGATGGTGTTTGGGGTGCTTGAGATAGCTACATTTTGGCATCAATTTAGCTTTGTTTACCATGTATAGCTTGAGACCATGTATGTAATTTGGTCCATCTTTCCAGTACAATTAAATATGGATTGATCAATTTTTAATTTATATATAGAATTGTCATCCAGGAAGATCTAGATCTACTTGATCAATTTTTAATTTATATAGAATTGTCATCAATTTTTAATTTAATATTAAATGTGCATGTCTTTCAAGATTTAAATATATATATCAATTTCTAATTACATATATATAAATGTTCCACATGGAATTCTTAAACTTTCAAGACTAGAAATTTGATTTCATTTACATTCAACTCCATTTATAGCTTGCATGCTTTATTTGAATTATATGGTTCATTCTTAAGTGAACACTTTCAACTATATATATATATATGATTTCATTTACATTCAACTTGACACAAGTATAGCTCATCATCTAGTTCAAGAATTCTTTGCATGCACATTCAAATGAACATGTGTATTAGATTATATGGAATTAGAAATTAGGTTAATGTAGAGCATGATATATGCACAATTTAAATGTATTTAACTTTTACTGACTTTAAAAATGAACATTTAGAGCTTTAAAGAATTCAATCTAACTATCATCTATTTCCAATTGCATTTTTATGTTCTACTTTAAAATGTATAGCATTAATCTCAAGCATATTTGCATTCAATTTTTTCTATTTCTTGACCTATTTATTAAAGACAAATTCATTTGAACTATTTATTTAAATTAATTACATGTACATGTCCATCTTTTTAAATTTACAAATAGCAACCATTAGATAGTGGAGTCCAACATTTTGATTTCACAATGTAAAGTTATCTATATGTACAACAAGTGCATTTGAACAAGTTACCATAATTTAAATTTAAATAAAGGTACTTGTTCCTTGATAAATAAATAAAACCATAAACTAATTTAATGCATGATGTATTTATAGATGTAATGTATGTGAGTTCATCAAACCATAATAATGCACGTATATAACAAACCTAGATTCAAACCATAAAACATAATTGTATGAATGTGACATGTAAATTATAACAAGTATATATATGTGTACCATAAAACATAAGTATGTAACACGTCCAAATGTTTAATACATAAATAATAAAAAGTGTCTCCAACATGTAATAAAATGATCTCAAACATGTAATACTATAAAAAAAATCTCAAAGAGAGGGATGTCTGGTATGAATAGAATCATTAGATCTATGGCTCGATCTCTCCCTCGACCTCTCCCTCGATCCATGTCTCAATCTCTCCCTCGACCTCTCCCTCAATCCATGGAGCGATCACTCTGTTGATCCAAGATGTGTGGATCCATGTCTCGATCCAATATCTCCTGATCTGTGTCCTAAGCCTCGTCCCAACCCCTGCATGTGTTCAAGTACACATATATATGTAAAATTATCTAAAAATTTTACAATGTACTTGAGTTCAATGTGTTCAAACTTAAATGTATCAAGTAATTAGTTTTTTAAAATTAAATTTAAATGTACCTCATCTACATACTGCATGGGATCGCCATCATGCTCCAAATTTCCAAAGTCTGGGAAATCACCATACTGCTGAAAATTTTCAAGTACACAATTTCAATCAGGAGTTAAACCCCTAGAAGTTTTTAAAATGCATTACATAATTTTTTAGAACACAATTTTAAAAATATATACATGTATTTAAATTATAAATTGAAAGTACCTATTGTGCCTGCTTGATGGCTCTACCAATGTCACTAAGATCATGAGAATGTAAAGACATCGTAGGGGGCTCTGTAGCATGTACAGTATCAGTAGCAAAAAGAAGTCGACTATATGTCCCATGGACAGGATCAGGTGTTGTAGTAGCCTCAATGTGACCTGTAACATCCTGATGACCACCTGGACAAGCTAAAGGATCAACAGAAACATGATGTGCATGGGATTCTATAGGCTGATGTGGAATATCCTGAGCTGCATTTGCCACCCTGTGGCTCATATGTGTATGAGGATATCATTGTCTAATAAAGTCTGGTACCCTATCAAGAGAAATCCCATGGTCCTCATTGATAACCTGATATGCCGCTAGTAAATCCAAAATTGAGAGTCTACACGTATTACGCAGAGTCGTGTGGGTCATATGCTCGACATCTGCAAGAGTAGGTAGATCGGCACTAATAAATGGATCATACGATGCAGATGTAGCCTCAGTGGGAGGAAGGTTGATCTGTGGGCATAATAAATATCTACCAACTCGATCAAATGAAATCTGATCAATCTACGTTGTAATAGAGGCAATGTTTTCAAAAATTTGACTCTGAGTGGACCCTATTGCTGCCTTCCCTGCTGCTGCCAATTCCAAACATTTTGGAAAAACCAAAAGGTTTGGGCCAACTAATGCCCTCTTGTCCATAGGCGGTGGAAAATTTGAAGGTATAAACAGTGGTTTGTTAGAAAAATGACCTTTACCTTGGCCAGCATGCTCAGGATAAGATGTGTAGTCCACCTCTATATGTAAATGAAATTCTGCATATAACTGTTTGACAAAATATAATGGCAGCTCATCATTGTGAGGCCATCTATGATGTGCTGCCAACCATCTATGGTATATGAATGGCGCAACAAGAGGATCTTCACACCTCGTAACCACATATCCTCTAATTTTATTTTTTCCTCTATAAAATGGGAACATGGATAACACATTTTCACCTGAAACTAATTTGGCAACTTCTCTATGTTTCACTGTGCCAGTAACACTCCTGGCAAGAGAAAAATAAAACTGTTCAATGTTGATTTCATCATAAGGATTGTATGATCGAATTGTCTCAATCATTTTAATAATCTCTTGTCTAATAGTGACTAATCTATCTCGATTAGCCAAATTGGGGGAGTTGTGAATTGTTTGCTCTAAACATTTTAGAGAATTGTCCAATCTAGCAATACTATCCTAAAATATATTTGATCTAGTTTGAGCTTCTCGCTCAGAATGAGGGGAATGATGAGATCCCTCATCGGCCATGATATATATAAATAGATAGAGATCTGAATATCATTAAAACAAAATTACATAATGAACTAAACAAATTTAAATTGAATTTTTTTCAAAACTAAAAAAATATATATTTAAATTAAAGGTAAAATTTTCAAGTTTCAAAACTAGAAAACATTTTTGAATTAAATGTATCTAATGAGATCTAGTTCAAACTTTATATCTATCGAACTATGTGAACCTATTAAATCATAGATGCATGTAATATTCAACCAAGAGTAAATATGGAAAAAAAATATTTATCCTTTCAACCACTCTATACTAAAATTTTGATCAAAATAAAAAAATACTCTTCATTACAATTGGTCACATATGATCTAGCCTTTCTTTGTAATCAATTATTTTTTAAATCAAACACTAAATTATAAAAAGGTTAACATTTCCTTAATTTTTCAATCTAACTTAAAACATATTAAAGTAATAAAGTTAAAATTCTTTGAAATAAATTCCTTAGGAATAAAATATAAACATATTTACATGTTCATATATTTGTATGTACACATGTATGTATGTGGGAGTGCATGTGTGTACGTGCATGTATATATACATGTATATATATATATATATATCTGTGTGTGTGTGTATGTACATGCATATATATATATGTGTGTGTGTGTGTGTGTATGTGTGTATGTATGTATATGTATGTGTGTATGTATGTATGTATATACACATATATATGTATGTACATGCACATATATATGTGTATGTGTGTATGTACACATGTATATACTCAAGTACATACATACATACACACATACTCATATATATACATGCATGCACATACATACATGTACATACACATATATATGCATATACATACATACACATGTACACATATGTATATATAATACATGTACATGCATACACATATATGTGCATGTACATATGTATACATGTACATACATATATATGCATATACATGCATACATACACACATGTACACATACATGTACATATAATACATACATGTACATACATGCATACATACATACACACATGTACACACATGCATACATACATACACACATACACACATACACACATACACATATATGTGCATGTACATGTACATACATATATATATGCATATACATGCATACATACACACATGTACACATATGTATATATAATACATGTACATGCATACGCACATACACATATATGTGCATGTACACATATGCATACATGTACATGTACATATATATATGCATGTACATGTACATATATATATGCATATACATACATACATACACACATGTACACATATGTATATATAATTTACATACATACATACATACACGCATACATACATACACATAAGAATATAAGTCATTCTCATTGGTCTGGGTCATGCTAAGGTTTAGAAAACCACTCCTGGGTGGAAGATTAGGATCCTAATTGACTTGTGGTACAACTAAAATACATCAAAATAAAGATTAAAAATATACTTTCAAATTGGAAAAATTAGAAATACTAGTGACATGAGATTTGAAAATGAAACACTAGTGGACTGGCTAAGGTTAGTTAAGGTGTATAAAGAGATTTCACAACAAATCTCAAAAACCCCAATATAAAAGGACAAAGTAACACCTAAAAAATAGGAGCTACAGTATTCTATGAAGTTGAGACATTTTATATGATTGAAATTAAACTGTTAAAATATCCTTAAATCTCATACCTAAAAAATGGGAGCTCATATTTTCTTATACAATAACTATGAAGTTGATGTCTATTATATGATTGAAATTAAAGTGGTGAAATAGTAAAAGCTATCATTTCATATTGATAAGCTTATATATGAACGATATGTGATAGCAAAATTTTAAGAAATATGTGAATGAAACTTGTAACCCCATCTCAAATACATCCTCTTAAATCTAATACCTAGGAAATTAGAACTCCTATTTATGAAGTTGACACCTTTTATATCATTGAAATTAAATTGTTGGAATACCTAAAAAAAATTGGAGAACCTATGAGGCTAAAGCAATGTGCAATCAACCATTTTATTTTTAACTTTGAGAGAGAAAAGTCATCTATTTGTAAACGAACATAATGTAGTTGCTATTTTTCCATGGCAGATACTCCAAAAGTCCAAAATCTATAATAGCCAAGGGATCATATCAGCCATTCAAAATTGGAAGATAAGTTCACCATAATGAAGAAAAGGATTCTTATAAACATGCTATTTTCCATTCATAGAAAAAAGTGTTTTTCAATTGAAAAGATGTTTTTATTCTTTCTTTCTCTTGATTGCTTGCTTTTTTGTCATTTTGATGATGGATCATGAAATATGAACTTGACACTTGATTATTATAGATTTTGGAAACTTGATGCTTTTAAGATGTTTTGATTTTTAATTTTCCCAACTTTCCCACCTAAAAGAACCCACCATTGAAGTTACATTTGATGGAAGTTCTATACATTGGATTGCATGACAGGCTTCACCATAACCCCACAAGAATATTATTAATATTAGATAAAAATTTATGTGGGTTGTATTATGCCTTTGGCTTCCACTATGCTTGGATAGAAGTCTTCTATTCACCATCATAAGCTTCTTAGCAAAGCATACCCACCATGAATTAGTTGTGATGATATACTGTAGAAAGGTATCATCGTTTTTACATAAATATCTCACAGTTAACCTCTGCTTTTATTCTAGGTGGTGTAAAAACACAGAGATACACACTGTGCTTAGAAAAAATTGTCCTTTCCATTGAGAGCTTTAAAGTACGGATGCACATGGAATAGCAGATTTCACTTTGGAGATAAAAAATGAAAATACAGATCAAGAACTAAGCATATACAGATTATGATAAAAAAATGCAAAGCTTTATCTGATTTCTAAAAGAATGTTTTATCTAGTGATTGGGTAAACCAATGTATAGAGAGGAATGAGAAAACATGTGAGATAGTGGTTGGAAGAAAAAATTCTAGCCAAGAAGCCATGGATTTAGAAAAAACATCACAAGGGATGAAGTAAGAATGGCTATCAGGACAATGAAGGATGATAAATGCTCTAGAGGTTCTGTAAAATTCCACAAAGGGAGAAGAACTGTGCATGGATTTTTCTTCTAGAGGACCTATTTGAACCTCATAAA
>VDFB02273183.1:0-20251 GCA_007258455.2 Sequoia sempervirens | reverse complement strand
ATTTATCCTTAGCTTGGGTAAGGCTACCTTCATCCATGCCCAATTGTGATTGTTCATCTACTCCCTAAAGTTACTCAGTCCATTGGATAACACAAATCACATTATTAGCTTATTCAAATAATAATACAATTTATATCTCTTAGGTTAGTTTAAATTTTTTCATTGTCTTAGATAGTTTTATGATCAAAACTAACTTCATCATTGCATAGTAAATATTAACTCAACTAAACAATTACTTTGCTAATTTTGATAGTGCACAATAATCCACCTTCTACTTTCTAAGACATATTTAAAATTTACACGTGCATACATAATAATTCTAGTTAGGTAGCAACCTTGAAATATAAAACTTGAAACAAAATACATAAGTTGTTGGGATCATTCATAAACCATCCACTTTCCTTTGCTATATAATTACTCATGTTATGGTGTTTAGAGAGAGAGGAAGAAAATATTCATTTGGCTTACTAATGCATTCAATGATATCCTTAATCATGAAAATTAATTAGTGCTTTATCAATTACTTTTGATCTATCTAACCATTGATTAATGGAACGTAATAAGAAATTGGAATCGTATTAGTCACACATAAGATAGGGCAGGTTATAAATATGTAGATATATGTATGTATATATGCATATATTGTATGTGTATATAGATAAATACATAAATAGACATAAAAAGGTGAAGGAGAGATGAAGAGTCACCTTCATTGCCATGATTCCTTCTTTCTTACTAAACTCTATTAATTTTATTTATGTTATGAGTTCTTTCTTGCGGTATGTCCTCATAGATTTTGGTTAGTTTTTTATTTTATACTTTGTATTTTGGCTTTGAATGGTTTTAAGTTTTCTTGTTTTTCCTATGAAGGTGTTATAGAGTTTTCATAAGTTTTTTGATCATTGTTGGGTCTTGCTACTAGTGTTGTCTAACTGATTTCCCCATGAGGGGAGGTGTGGTACAAGATTAGGTATTTTCTTGAGAGGATGTATTTTCAATAGGAGAGTGTTGAAGTTGGTGATGCAAAGTCTAAGAAGGGAGGTATTTATGGAAGATCATACAAAACAATGTTAGGTTTGAAGGATGTTTCTTTGGTTCTAGAAGGTGAAGTGTTTATGGAAAATAAGTGGGAGTAGCAAGGAGGACCTAAACAAGGTAATTCATTTTTTAATTCTTTGATGACTAGGTATTGATTATGTAGGGGGGAGTTGGTAATTTATCTTAGCATATACAAAATCATTCAAAAGTGATTACTTTTTATTACTCATAAATATACTTGTATGCAAAAAATAACTATGGAGAAAAAATTTGGAATGTTGGAAAATTAATTTTTAGGGCTTTACCCTAGGACCTAATGGTTCAACTACAGGAAGTGACTTTTTACTCTTCACCTAAATGAATGAATTTAATAATATTCTTCCTCACATGTGTTTTTCTTTCTTCCCTAGCTACTTAAACCCTTGGGTGAAGACTTAAAAATTTATGATAGTAAGTTTTATTTGCCTCATTTGAATGGAATAATATTAATCTCATTAGATTTCCTAAGTATATTTTGGATAACATTGCCTTTCCATGGCATAATAAAGAGGTTTCCTACAAGATTATTGGATGGGGAGCCTTGCTTCTTATTTTTTATAGGATGGGCATGTGATAATAAACTACCCTAATCTTAGGGTTAGTAAATATTTGCATAAAGAAGAGAACTTATTAAATAGTGGGTTGAAAAATAAGAGAGTGGTTAATGGAAAATAGGTTAGTAAATTGATTGAAAGCAATAATGTTGAATATGAAGTTATTAGGGTTGTTTTCCCTTTTGAACATAACCCTCGTAGCATCCCAAGAGATAATGCTCTAAATTTTGAAAGAAAATATATGAAGTTAGATGGATCTTTCAAGAGAAGGGCTTGTCTTGATCCTCTTGTGATTGGTTTGTGTCAAAGTATAATAAGGTAGATAATTTCCCCAAAATAGGTCCTCATAAGAGAGATGGACATAATCCTAGATGTCTTAATTTTGAGGAAGAAAGATACATAGGTGCTAATGATAGTGTTAATCTTAGTCCATTATATTTAGCTTGTGCTAAGGAAAGTAGCAAAAAGAGGTTAAAATCCCTCCTAGTTTTAAGAATTTGTGTAGAGGAAAAGGAAGTTCATATAGCTAGTTTCCCCCCTTCCCTCTATTATTTTTATGAATATTGTGAACTTTGAAAGATTAGAGGTTTGGATGCTTTAATTTTTCAAGAAGTAAAATATGTGGGTTATGCTTTAGATAAAAGTTCAAAATTTATTTGGCCAAAGTTTATATGTATTGTTTATGTTCATAATAAAGGGAAAAGAAGTTGTTGGGACCCCATAAAAATAATAAAATTCAACTTTAAGTCCTTGCTAATTTTTCCCAATTTTGACTTGTGATGTTCTTTGAGGAGATCAGTTTTTTGATGAAAAACCTCAATTACTTGTGCATTTTCCTTTCCCCTCTGCCTTTTTTGGGGCTATAGGCTATTAGGTGGACTTGGAACTTGTGGACTAATTATGAGGGTTATAACTTCCTCTTAGATTAAAATTTCTTTCTCACAACCTCTTTCTTGTTTCTTTTCTTATCAAATCATAGGTCCTCGGGTAGACTTTGGAATAAGGGACTCAATCCCAAGGGCTAAGTTCCTTCTAGCACCCTAATCTCATTATTTCCTCATTGCTTGGTCTCTTTTTACATCCACCTCCATGGTTCCAATTTCACCCTATGCCCCATTCCCTACACCTCCTTTTTCCTCCCTCATTTTGTACACATTCTTTGTGCTCCTTTCTTCACCTACATTCATGCTAGTGTTCTTTGATAGCCAGTGAAATGATTAATTAGTTGTTTCAAGGTTATTCCTAGCTCGTAAAATTCATTAGCCCTCGATGAATTTTTGAAAATGATCAAAGTTACAGAATGGAAAGCTCTAAAATTTGGTTAAGTGACTCAAATCTGCAGTGTCAATTTTTGCTTGAGTCCCTTCCCTTTTGTGTGTCATAATAATATTTCACCCATGGTAAGATCAATCTAATACATCCTAAATGGATCCCTCAAGTGTGAAAAGGCACAAAAACCCATAAATATTTTAGGTCTAGGCTAATTATGGGGTTTTCCTTAATGTTTTATTTGTTTGTTATATTTTTAGACTTTTGAAAAATTACATACTTGTATACCCCCTACTGATAGAAAAAACCTATTTGTTCCCTTTTAGAATTTGTCTAAGTAAAGAGTTTCACATCCCAACGTCGCTATCAAATTTATCATCCTTAGTGTTACTTTCTCAAAAAATTACACTTCTTCTCTAAGTTCCTTTGTAAATATTTTAGAGTATCAAACTTTCCCATACCTCGATACCATCCTAGTGGCCTAAGGTATAAGTTCTTCTCGATCCCTAAAGCCGAATAGCCTAGAAAATTCTTAAGTCATTTGATCAAAATTATGGACTTCCTTATCCTTCCATTCCTTATGGTACCCATTCCACCACATCTTTGTTCCCCAAACCCCAATCCCATGCATCCCAAAATTTTCTAAGTCCTTCAAATTTAGACTTATGGTCATTCCCTATTTAATGTATGGTATCTCCTACTTGCCCCACTTCTTTTATAGGTTTCCTTTGGTGTTGTGAACATCATTGGATTTGTTTATAAAGTGGATTTGAGGTAAATTATTCCCTCATCCTAATCTCTTGTTGTGTTTGTAAGAGAATATAATCACAATTTATGACCCAATTGTCATTCTAGTGAAACACCACTCTCTCATAGGTAATTGTGGTGACTTTTCCACATGGTTTGTAATTATTCCACTTGTGCCACCTTTCTTGGAGTGATGATGAGGTTGTCTCATGTGTGTCATTGTTCTTGACATGACACCCTATTTGCATGTTAGCATATAGTGTGAGACAACATCAATGTTGTATCTTGATCATTGGAATAGTCCTTTTGTTGTTCTTTCAAACAAAAAAAATTGTTTGGGTAATTTCCTAAATGTGTAGGTTGAGGAATTACAAATAAAATAGTATATTTACTCTTATTTAAGCATATAATTATCTAGAAACATATTTATATTTTTTCCATGCTTGTAGAAACATATGGAGTTCAAATTTGTTTGATTTAATGTTAATCAATATGAGTTTATATAATTAATGCTAGCTAGGTGTAGGGAACAAATATAGTCAAAGTTATAAATTAAGTCTTGTGTCTTAATAAAATTAAATATAAATGGAAGGTTATAGATATATTTAATGGTTTTTGAAGGAATATCCATACAACCATGCCCTAGTGAAATATTTTGTATTCTTATCTTATGAAAATTCTTTTATCTATCCCTAGGTGCATATGAGATTCAACTTGAATATGCATATTAAAATGGATCTAACTATATACACATAATATATATATTTATAGACATTATACACTTATCATACTTGTTGACAATTTTTCTTGTGCACCTCTTAGAGAATTCACTCAAATATCTCCAAAACCTTTTTAAAGTGCATCTTACAAATATTAGTGATTCAAAGAAAAATAAAAAAGCTTTGTTTGATCATAATTTTTATCTATTACCATTTTTACTTGCTACAAGATAGAGATATATTTTATTGCTTACAAATTTTAAATGATTTCCTCTAGTATATTAGTGTTTGCTATTACTATTTTTTTAAAATTTCCCTAGTTCTCCCAACTTTTGGTTTACTATTATACTTATACAATCATAATATATAAATTTATTCAATAAATACTTAAAACCGAAACCTCTATGAGGAATTTTGAAAATAGAACTTATTAAATCATATAAAGAATAAAATGTTAGAAGTAATGCAAACTTAACATCAATTTATAAGAACTAGTTAAAATCACAAGTTTTCTCATATGTGTTAATCACTTGTATTAGTACATTTGATTTAATTATAATGAGAGATAAAAATGACAAATGACAACTTTTAAAGAAGGGTATTTAGTGTAATAGAACTTTGCAAATTTAATTGGTTAAGATCCTCAACAATTTATTTTTTTAAGAATTTGCATTTCAATTAAGATATAAGAAGTCTCAAAATCTTTGTTTGGGGTATTTATGGTCATTTGTTCTTAATCCAACGGTTTTTACTTAGTATTTCCAAGGAAGCATGTGGTCACTAGTGGAAAGTAGTATATTTCTTATATTGTTCTTCATTTCTAGAGAATGGTAGCTATCAATTATTTATAGTGTTTTGCTCGCTCTTAGATTCTTTATGAACGTGAATATTAGTGAGATTATAAATAATTATATACATTTATTATGGTATGAGTGTAAAATATATAATAAATAATTAATAAAATAACATACTAGAGGTAATTTAATCAATTAGTATATAGAATATTAGATTATAAATAAAACTATAAACAATTATAAATGTTAAGAATACAAATATAACAATTATGTGTATATAGTAAGTGATGATGAAGATGATAGATATGAATATATTAGTTTTAAAACTTGTTGTAGGTATATTGTTGGAATTTTGTTTTATTAAGCAATTCACTTACTTTTATAAAAGGTTGATTTAAATAACTCAATTTATTTTCTTATAAAAATAATTAGTTTAAAGAGTTGTAAAATAGGTTTTGAATATAATGGAATAATCATTTTTTTAGATTAATTACAAGTTAAATATGTGAGCAAAAAAGTTTATTGTAAATATAATTGTTAAATTTTGAATCTTAGTGAAGTTACATTTTATTATATTGTCAAAAAGTATTTTTGCTTCATTTTTAATTTGTAAACATTTTGAATAAGTTATAAATACCAAACTATTTGTAACATTCAATATTAACGATGTTTCTACTTCATGTTTAAGGTCAAGTTGTTACAATTGAACTACTACATCTATCACATAACATAGTTGCAACAATGGCTTGTGTGGCTTTGTCTCTTTAAATCATTGAGTATAAATGACACCTTAATATTTTAATTAAATATGAGTGAACAAAAAATATGCATTGAATAAATAAATCTATAATTGTTAAGTATCATGTAGATCATCGTTTTAAGATTTCAAGTACAAGTTCTACTCAATTAGGAGTATGTATTTAAGATAAAATATTTGATTTTTTTTGTTTAAAATGATGAAGAAACTTATAAAATCAATGCTTCCCTTAGTGGGTAGCAATTCAAGAAGATTTTTTTGGGAAAAAGGGCCCTAGAAAGGATTGCATACCATCCACTCTTTATAGTTTTCATCAAAACTTAAATGAAACCAAAATTGCATATATTACACCTTGATCTCATGGATATATGTACATAAATAGTCTAGATAAACGAAGGAGGCTCCCAGTAGTAATTTTTTCTAGAGTGAGTTTGGTATTTTCCCAAAAATTGGATGCACCAACTTGTGTTGACCTAGTAAATAAAAATATAAGATAAATTCAAGATTCATTGTATACTTAGAAGATTTTGGTTAAAATTTTCACATCCTCGAGGCTTTAGGCTGAATTATGAGGTGTGATACAAATTTGATCTTATAAGTCTTCGTATATGATGAGTTCAATGTTTTTCCAACAAGGAAGAGTAGTCTATCAAGAAGACTTAAGACATGAATTATTTTGATGAATCAAAGTCTCTAGACAAAGAAAACAAATGTCTTTTATGGATAGATGAATGCTTGTTCCATATAGACAAAAGAATCATTGAACATCACTGCCTAAATTTATATAAATGAAGGAATGTATAATAATTTTGTTATTAAAAAAATTAGTACAACCCATTAGGTTGTTACATAAATGGCATGTGGTTGAATGGGATGTTCCAAAAATCAATTTGGATCCCTCATGTCCTTCTATATATCTTTGGTGGTTTTGATAAATTAATTGGAAGCTCATAGCTTTGAAAAAAGGTTGCTTTACACTTACATGGTTTAATAAGGGTATCAAAACCTTTAGATAAATTATTAACGATTCAGGGATTATCTCCTAGGATGCTATTAGAAATTTTGATATTCTTGTTTTTTTTAAAAGAATTTATTCTCTTATTGTTGCTATTATTCATAATAATTGTTTAATAATCAAAAGGAACAATGATAAAAGTTTGTGGCTTAATTTCTCTCAAGTTTGTGGGAATAAACTAATAAACATTTCTAAAAAAAATGTTTATCATATGTTAATGAAAGCAGATAATTTTCATATTCATTTTAATACACTGTGGAGGGTTAATGGTTTAGAGATATCATGATTAATGGTTTAGAGATATCATGGTCTACTAGGCCCAAGAGCATTTGGTCTACAATTATTGAACACAAGAAATATATATTTGAATATTTTTTGTTTAATAAAAACATTATTGTTGGGGACACTTTGTTTGTTGAGTATAATTTATGCTTAATTTGTGATGTACTCATGACTAGGGATATGCCCAATCACACAGCAAAAAAAAAAAAACAATGAATTCTTATCACACAGAACAACAAACACTTCAAATATTTATTTAGCCAAATCAACAATGTTTCAAATATCATTAACAAGGAGAAATCTCATACATAGCACCTACAGGAGCATGTTACATTCAATATATACACCCATTCAAGACTTTTACCTTCTCACAATCTTCTATTCTGTCTTTACAATCTTAATTCTCCAACACCACATTCCCTTGTTCATCACCATTTGTGATTTCCAACCATACTAGTTGGCCCTCGCATTCTACAACATGTCCATACCTCTTTCATCCAATCGTCACAATGTTACTCCATATGCCAACCCATAACCATCAACATTCTTTCTTCTTATATTATTTTTTGGAAGTTCAACCAACAATATTCAATTCGGTGTAATGATTTTATGCCATGTGTCACTATGCAAAGTCATTCCATCTTCTATCATCATTTGAAACTTTGCATGCTCTAGATCAGTCAGGAGTCGGGGTTTATAAATAACCAATGCTTGAAATTATCATAGCCCATTAGGTGTCGAGGATCGATCCCACACCTTACTCTTATGTTATCGATCGATCAGGTCGTTAGTAATCCCAAAACTCTAATATTTTCTTGTTATCGATAGATGTCGTGGTGGAAGCCTAAAAAGGACTTCACTGAAGTATCAGGTTTAGAGGAATCTTGTACTTTATATTTTTTTGTTGTTAATGCCATGCTATCAATCGATAGCCTGAGCTCAATATGGCTAATCAAGTTTTTGGGTTTCGATGGAATCTCAAGCTCCATGTTATTTTAGGTATTCGGTTGAATACTCAGTGACAACCCAATGACCTGCTACCTATCAGGATATTGGGGATATATATAATCCCTTTCCTCCTCTCCTTTCTGGCATCAGGGTTATGAATAAGCCCGAAATCCCCAAACTCTTACATGTGTATCAGAGTTTTGTGGGTTCTTCTGCCTTTCAACTTCTTTGAAATGCTTCACTTCTTCCATGAGATTATTAGGCCCCTTAGAAAAAAATGAACTCATGACTTGGTTCAAGTTGATGACATCTCCTAAATAACACACTTAAAAATCACAACAAAACAAAGAAACAAACTGAAACAGAAATGTTTTGGTTGATGTCAATAGTTCATGCACTCAGATGCTCTTGCATCAAAAATGTCAAGTAAGGGAAGTGTTCCATGAATTTAAAACTCATGAAAATTTTGGTTAAGTATAGAATCATAGTCCCACACTTATCTGTTTTCATAGCTTTCAACCAAGATGCCTCATTTGCATCCTTATCGTTCTAATGGACTAAGTACTCCATGTACTCCTTTCATCTTGTCTTCTTTGCCACTTGGGAGCTAATCACTCTATCAACTTCCTCGGGTTTATTTTCAACCATTTGATCAATTTGTTTTGATGTATCCTGAAAAAAATTGCTTGTATGCCGGGCCTTGTGCAATTGTCTCCCCTTCATGGTACTTGTAAAGATCAGCAATGTTAAAGATAGAAGAGATGTCTACCCCTTCTCGATGGGAAATCTCATAAGCATTGGCTGAAAATTTCCTTAAGACCTTGCAAGGGCCTATTTTCTTTCACTTTAGTTTAATATGTGTTCCTTGTGGGAACCTCTCCTTTTTCAAATGAGCCAATACCAAATCTCAAACATGAGACTTCTATTCTCTTTTGTGTGTATCAACATAAATTTTATATTTGGTGGCACTTTTGTCCAAACTCTCTTTCACTTTATGCAAATCACAAATGTACTCAACAAAATCCTTAGCTACAACACTTTTCCTCGCCAAATCTACACTATCCCTTAGTTCATCCACACCCCTTGGGTTGTATCCATGGACAATGCAAAAATGGTTTTTTCCCACACTCTTGTTTATTGAATTATTGTAGGAAAATTATACTTGAGATAATGTTAAATCCCACTAGGTAGGCTTGTTACCTACTAAACACCTCAAAAAAATACCTAAACTTCTATTTACAACCTCAGTTTGACCATCGATTTGAGGATAGTAGGTTGAACTAAAACCTAGCTTTATTCCTAATTTCTTCCACAAGGTGTGCCAAAAATGTCCTACAAAATTTGTGTCTTTATTTGAAATAGTTCTCTTAGGTAGCCTATACAACCTAACTACCTCTTTGAAAAATAATGTGGCTATGTGGGATGCATCACTATTTTCTGACATGGATGAAATACGTCATTTTAGAAAATCTATCCATTACAACAAAAACATAATCATTACCTCTTTGTGTTCGAGTAAGTACCAAGATAAATTCAATACTATTGTGTTCCCATGATGTCTTTGGTATTGGTAAAGGATGATACAATCCTCTTTTTTGCTTATTTCCCTTAGCATGTTGGAAAATTCTATAATTTTGCACCATATTCTTCACATCAGCATTCATGCCGGACCAATAGTATCCTTCATTCAATAGTTTGGTTGTCTTTTCTACACCAAAATGTCTACTTAGACCTCCAATATTCTTCTCCCTTATTAATTTTTCCTCATTGACCAGGTTGATGTATACATATAACTTCTTCCCCTTGAACAACAATCCTTCCTGGATAAGGCATTCCAACCATGGAGTCCTATATTTTTATATTGGAACCTTGCAAGTAGTCCAAGCCTCTTTGAAATCAACATATCCTTCATACAATTCCCTCACAACATCAAAGGCCACAACATTCATACAAATTTCATTCAAAAAAACATCTTCTACTCAATGTATTTGCTACCTAGTTAGATTGTCCACTCCTATGTTTCAAAACAAAAGAATAGGTTTGTAAGAATTCAACCCACTTCATGTGTCCTTGATTTGGCTTACCTTAGTTTTTAATGAATTGTAGAGAATGATGGTCCATGTATAGACCAAACTCCTTGGGCATAAAATAATGTCTCCACCTCTTCATTTCTTGCATAATGGCATAGAACTCTTGATCATATATTGAGAATTTATTCTTTGCCTCATTCAATTTTTCACTAGAGTATGACATAGGTTTGTCTTCTTAAGTCAACACACCTCCAATGGTTGTCCCAATTGTGTCACAATCAACTTGAATTTTTTTCCAAATTTTGGAAGTGCTAACATCGGTTGTGCAGTCACGTTCTCCTTCAACAACTGAAAACTCCTCTCTACTACAACACTCCAAACAAATTCTCTTTTACTTACCTTCATTATCTATGTGATTGGAGCACAAGTTCCACTAAAATCATGTATGAACTTCCTATAGAAGATTTCCAATCCATGAAAACTTCTACCTTCAAACATACTCCTCAATGAAGGTTAATCCAAAATCGCCTTAACTTTCTCATGGTCCATTTCTAACCCTTCTTTTGACACAAAAACCCGGATATACTATGTAACACCCCATGCGATGCGAACCCCAAAGGACAATTAGCAATAATTCGGCACAATTTTTTTAAAATTAACATAACATACATGTAATACACATTAAGACATGACATGAATTTCATTTAAGTAGATTCATTAACACATACATCCCTTGGGGTACACGAGTCATTATGGACTGAGATCCACACATGACAATAAAGAATAAAATACAAAGATATAATCCATAACAAAGTAAACATTAACAAATGCTTAACACATACATGAAACATTGATGAAATCATCTAGAGTAGAACATATACATAATTAACTCAACACAAAAGAATAGCAACTGCCATGGCCAAAACCACACTGGAGTTTAACATTACATTCAGATTACAATGTTCTAGAGGTACAATGATACAAAAGTGTTTCCAATCATGAATGGAAACCATACAACAAGATAACATGATGCACAATATCATAAGCTGGCTCCAAGACATATACAACTCACTGGCGCCGCTGAAAACCGCACCTCGATCTCGATTGGGGACCCAATGGGGTGCTTAGCACGTTCCACCCGACCATGTGGGTTCGAAGACCCACCCCCCGTGCTAAAGGGGGCTGACAAGAAAGAGTCCTCAACCAAGAACATTCAAACAGGGAACCACAAAACTCAACAACATACAAAAGTATCATAAAACTCAAGATTACAATGACATAATCAACAACATCCAAGAGACAACATAATAACTTAAAGTCATAAATCCCATCACATAAATCAAAGCAATGACCAATAAACAAGTAACCAAAGGATGATCATGAAACACTTCCAAATCAAACTGAATTAAGGAACATAATACAATTCCAAATTGCAATTAAACAATACAATAACATCATATCACAGTACCATAAGAGTACAAGGTCATAAGTCAAATATCAATGAGATCATACAAAACCACAAAGTACACCAAAGATGTATCAAGGCAATACTCCATAAATCAATATAAGTCCAATCAACAACAATCTAAACCAACTCCCATAACATACTTCCAGAGGAACACAATAAAGTAAACACATGGGCAACTAGGGGAGAGTGTCATCGCATAGTCCTACATGGGTTGTCCTGTGCTCTTCCTCCCAACTGGAGGCGTCGGTCCCATCTATGGCTGTCATGTGCCTTCCTCACAACTGGAGGCACGGTCCATAGGGTGACTCATGCGGAGCCTGTAGACCTCTTGTGAAGGCAAGGTCACGACCTTGCCAACCACACTTCTTCAACCTTCCATTAGTCTGCGAAAGCACTAATGAAGACGAGGCATCCATTTTAAAAATCTTGTAATGATATTACTACCCAACCCTCCTAAGTTAATTATTAGGTTTTCACTTGATTACTAACTCACTCGTGGGTTATCCTGTGCCCTTCCCCTTAAACGGGGCTCTGGCCCCCATGAGGAGCCACTCTCCCTAGAGACCCAACAACATAAAACCAAAAACAAGAAACCAAGGGTTGTACAGCATAACAAGAACATTAGATCACAACAGAGGAAGCATGCGAGGCATTACCCATCTCGCTATAAATACATAATCAAAGTCTCAACAATTCCCGTACAACCCTTTCAAAATCATGAAACCAAAACACTTGCCACATCAAGGGCACATAAAAGAGAGAACATCAATTGTCAATCATCTCAAGCCTCTAGAAGCCAAAAGAATGAAAACCCACAAACAAAGGTAAAGAAGCAACATGAGTATTTCTCCAATAATTCCAACACAAGGATAAAATTTCCTCAAATATGAGAGACTCAGAAAATCCTTAAAAAGGGGAAGATTCAACGAGACCCATCCACAAATCAACAATGGTGTCACCTCAAATAGGAAAATGCAAAAGAAAATCAACCTTTAGTTCAACAAAATCACTTAATCAAACCAAAAAGCCACCAACTAGGCATTCCATGGGAGACCTCAATTTCCTCCTCACAAGATACCCATGCAGTTGGTATACAAAAGACCTTTGACAAAATCAACAAACATGACAACAAGATTTCCCTGCCTCTGGAAGCCCAAAAATAAATCAAATACTCAAGGACTCATCAACAAGGGTAGACAAAGCAATAAGAGTTTCCAATCAACTAACAACACAAATTTAAGAAACAGAAATCCTTTCAAAGCCCGGAAGTGGCTCAAGAGAAGTTCACACCGAGACAACACCATCAAAATTATCCTACACTCACTAACACTTCCAAGGAACCAAATTAAAGAACACCTTAAATACTCAACCACTCACAACTCCAGAAAACACTCGCATAATAAACAACAACCAAAAATTCAAACAAGAATCAATATTTATTAACCAATCAATTAACGACCAGAGCTAAATAACTTTACAACTTTTCCATCTAAATTACACAATCAACTAAAACAATTCATGATAACCATCACAAGTATTCTAAAAGACTTATCCATAAAGAGAACTTACAAATCAACCATGAAATGAATACAAAGGAAGTCAATTTTCAAAAGATTACAATCCCATTTCACCAATAAACTATCCAATTCAAGAATACCCTAATCAATCACTAATCATGCCCATACATTTAAATTTCCCCTTTCATTTATCAACATAATTGTAAACTACTTAATAATTGGGTAGTTAACTCATTATCATTTCATAACTACTTATGTCCAAAACATTATTTCCATTTTCCTTTCATCATACTAACTTAACATTCACTTCCAATGTTTAAATTAATTGTGAAAACCATTTAAGACCAATTGTCTATACTTTAAAATGACAATAATAACAATACTCTGAATACTTAAACTACATATTAGAACTTACCACCTTAAAATCTTAAATTTTAAAACCACTACATATTTATATATTTTAATTCTTTTTGAGGAGGGAATGTAAAAAGAGAATAGATCTTTTCAACAAGTCTACAAGACTCAACCTCATAAAAAGATAACTTATTCGATTCTATGTTAAATTCTATTTCCACCCTATACACATTTAAAATAAAACAATCAATGCTGATATATAAATATATTCACAAATTGCCCTTATCCTATTCAAGTTCACAATTTAACAAATTAATAAAAGTTCCTTTCTATTTCCATAACTTCACTAATAATAAAATTTTATTTTAATCATACCAGAAAAATAGGCAAACTGATTTTAGATAGAATTAACTGATAAATTTACAGTTAAATTAGCGAAATGAATTAATGAATATATATATATATATATAGTTATATATATATATTTACATATATATATTTATAAAAGTTTACATATGCATTAAAAACTATAAAGAAATTTCGTTTTAATAACAATAAACATATATAATTTTAAATGGGAATAAGTCCCATACAAAAAGCACGGAAGGGAGAAAGCTCGGCCACGGACAGTCCTTGGGCTGTCACAGCAGTCGGAAGGACTGCCGTGGACAGTCTACGGACTGTCATAGCAGTCCGATGGACTGCCGTGGTAGCCCATAGGCTGCCGCACTGTCACTACGGCCGGCTGGGTGGTGGGTACGGCCGAGGCCGAACCATCACCTAGTCAGCATTTTTTTATAAATAAATTCAAACAATTTATTCCGGCAGAATTTAAACTTTAAAAAAAAATTCATTCTATATCTACATTTATATATATATATGGGTATACATATATATACATGTATATATCTAATATATATATACATATATATATACTGTATATAAAAATAATTTGAATACAGAGAAATAGCACTCAAATTATACAAGTTACTGTTTCAACATAAATTTATATACAGAATAAATTTTGTAAAATTTATCTACAAGTGAGGATTTACATAACCCCAAATTCCTAGTAAAGAGATTATTCTTAAGTTGAGTTATTATATTTTCCAGACAAAGTTACAGTACTACTGGTTATTTCCAGAATTCCAAACATAGTTTCATTATAATAATCAACAGTAAAAACCCAACAAATAATTTCATTTAAATAAACAATAGTCCTAAGCTCCCAGAAATTTCAATCTAATAATTGACAGTCCGGAACCCAACCAAATTTCATTTTAACAAATAGCAATCCCGATCCCCAGTTAAATCTCTGTTGATTAAACAACAACCCAATGGATTTTCTTTTCACAAACATTTGAATTCCAACCCCAAATAAAAATTTCATACGCAGCGAAACAATTCCTATCAATTGCAATTTTATTTGATGCTACAACAAATAAATAAGAAAAGAACCTGGCATCCTGCGTTTGAAGAAGATCTGTAGAAGCTCTATCCCTCTTGCCGATCCAATCCTCCGCCAACGATTGTTTCCCAGCAGTAGCTCCAAGATCCCCTCTCAACTCAATTCTTACTTCTCCATAAATTCCCAGAATAATAAAAGAATGCAATACTATAACAGAAAATTGACTGCCAAATTTCTCCAAAAATCTGTTGGAAAGAGAATGCAACCCCCTTCCAACCCAAAAATCCTCTAAATAAAATCTCACACGAAAGTCTCTTCCATTTCCTCTTCCAGCAAATACCAAAAGTCACTTCTCCAAAAAATGAAATTTAATTACATTCAAATCCACAAAAGATTGAGCTTTTTATTTTGAATATATATTCATTATCTCCACAATACTTTATTAATTAATTACTTCCACATTAAAATAATTAAAATCAACCATTTGCAAGATTCTAAATAAGTATCCATTAAATTTCTTATTATAATAATTATCTTTTCAAGATTATTTATTTATAATTATTATTAACTTCAATTTAACACAACAATTTAAATCAATTTATCTAATAATATCACTTTTACTTTTAACGAATTAGTTTAATTTGATCATTTGTTCTAAATCATTTGATTTAACTTAATTGATTATTATTTTAATTTCTAATCATATTTTAAATAACTTTGCAAATCACTTATGATTTAATTAATTATTTAAACATGATTACTAACATATTATATTTTTCACACAATCAAATAACACAGTAATCAATGAAGCACACACAAAACTCACACACAAGTCCAAAACAACGACACGGGGTACATACTAACTCTCTCTTCATGAAACTACACTTTCTAGACTTACCATTAAAAAATTTCTTCCTTTAACCTCTACAAAAATATCCCTTATGTGCAACAAATATATTTCTTTTGTCCTACTAAAGATCAAAATATCATCTAGATATACTATCAAAAACTTACAAGAAAAGTTTTAAATAGTGCCTCATTCATCAACTGCATGAAGGTACTTGGGGCATTTGTCAACCCAAACAACATCACCAACCACTTGTACAACAATATTTTATCTTCAACATTGTCTTCCTCTCATCCCCTTCTTGAATTTCTATATGGTAGTTGTAGCACCCCTCTAATTTGCCTATGTTGTTAGACAGTACCTTTACTATGATAGACTTTGATACCTTGTTATTGTTTTATGATCGCTGACATTGGAGCGATGATGGTGTTATATTTTGACATGTGATGATACACTATATGGATTCTTATGATTTTATGTTATGCTTTTGATTAGCATAGTTGTTAATATTGATATATGCTCATCTGTTGATTAATGATGCTTTAATTTCACCAGTCTTGATGTGACTGTATTGGTTAAGAAGATGGGATTACATCACTCACTTACGAGTGCCCTGTGATTCCATGATTTCTCTTCACGGTGTGACTGTTATAATTTTTATACATGTACGGCATTCATCTTGGTTGCAAGATTGTAGGTACATGGCATTGTCTCCACCTAGCTTCACAGGTCTAAATGTGTCCATATCCCAACAGTATTGTTGATTGGGAGATAGTAACGGGGTTCCCTTGTCAAACCACAATCCCAGTTACAGTGTGTCATCAGTTCGTGTTTGGTATGTCATAATGTCATGTTGTCCTTGTTTGTTTTGATAATTAATTATCTGCAAGGTTGTTTGTGAAAATCAATGATTAAAAGGATTAAATGATTATTTATTTATTTTAGAATAAAGTTGTTAAAAGCTTTAATTAATTCAATTAATTAAATTTAATTTATGTGGTAAAGTAATTTAATCCTTGTGGTTAAATTTATTTTATTAAGTAAATAAATTAATTAATTAAATTTATTTTGTTGAGTAAATAAATTAATCAATTAAATTTATTAAGCGAATAGTTTAATTGTATTTGTAAAGTGCATAGATTAAGTGATTTAAATTTATTTTGAAATTAAATTGTGTTTTAAATTATTTAAATGGAAAAAAAAAAAGTTGTAAATGCATGAAGGAAATATCTATGGTGGTTGAAAAATATATTTTTAATTTTGACTAAGTGTTGAGGAAATTAATGGGGAGATTTGATGGAAAAAGAGGAATATTTTGGGAAATTTGGTTGTTAAAATGTATAAGACCCCACCTTTTATGTACATAATATCAACCTAATTTGTTATATGTTTTTCTTGAAGTAATAATTATACATATGTTGGATGATAAATAAGGTTATCTATGGGAAATATCCTTGCATTTTATTTTGACATTATGTTTTATGGTCACTATCATGAAGGTGGACTGTACTTGTATATTGTGGAATACAAATTGAAATTTAAATGGATTATTTTAAAGTTTAGAATATCCAGCTAATAGATTAATGAGATAAATTATTGTTACTTATGATCGTATTGGTAATGTGCAGGAAGATAACGGTGCTAGCAAGAGAAAGAGAACCATCAAGTCCATATTTGAATCAAATATGCAAATAGGAGGATAGATAAATGTTGGAATCAAATCAAATACATCTTTGGGAAGTTCTAAGTGTAGCCCTATTTGACTTAGAAGGGTTTGAGGTTTTATTATTGGTTGGGTGATTATGTTTGAGTAGAATCCAATTGTAGGACATGTGATGTGAGTTTGGTTAGGGTTGGAACCCTTGGTTAAGATCAAAATTCGTATGGATTTTTGTGTGGGTTTTAGAAAGGGATTATTGAATCAATTTCCTTGGTTTTTGAACAAGAATAGACCCCTAGGACCTATACCTAGGGGTTTGGAACCTTTTTGACACATGTGAACTTGTCCTTGGAGTGTGAAAAGACCCCTCAAAAATCCGCATTCATGAATGTGACAAATTCAAAAAAGTGTTGGGGCTTGGGAAGAGTGACCTTTCACTCTCAACCTTCTACTCCCCAAAAGTTCTTGGAATTGGCACAAGACTCACACATGTGTGAGAACTTGTGGGAAAGAGTGTAGGTTTGGAGGATCCCTATATATCTCAAGAAGATGGAAGATTTGGGCATTGCCTACTTCTCCTTTTGGAGAAATCAAGTTGAGATAAAAGAATGATGACAAGAGGAGGGTTCCACCTCTTTGAAAGGATAGTGAGAAAGATGCATTGGCTTGGAGAGGAAGACAATCACAAGATATCAGTCCCTTCATCTAGAAGAAAAAAGATAAGTTCTTCCTATTTCCATTTACACTTGTTTATTGGTTGTAAGAAGGTGACAATGTATGGATTATGTTTGAAAATAGAAAGTAGAGAACCTAGACGGATGAAATTGGTCCTATGTTAGTTTCATCCCTTTGTAAAAATGAGAAAGGACTCCATTTATCATCGTGGAGCTTAAAATGAAATTCCTTGCTCGGGGGTATGGCTAGAGCCCACGAGGCTCCATGACGCCATTATGGTAGGGTGGAGAGAAAGCCTTATTCAGTTGTGTGTCAATCATTATATTTATTAAAACTAGAGGTAATATGGAAAGCTAGTTATTGTTGTAACATGGAAGAAAATAGAGAAAGAACAAGCCTCATTTCTTTCTGTGTTGTCCATTCAATGCCTAAAGATTGAGAGTGGTATTGAAAATCTTATGTTTTGTTGTAGTGGAGAAAATATGGATGCCTTGTGAGTTGCAGGAAAATACCTTCTTTGAGATACATCAAGTGTATTGTCGAGTTTTAATTGGATGGTTGTATATCCCTTGATATTTATAAATAAACAACATATATTTGATGAAAATGATTATTTCCTTTTATCATTTAGGAAGGCACACAAAAAATTTGTTGTATATATGACCGGTTGTTAGCTTAAAGATAGTATAAAGAATATATTCCTAGCAATAAAGATAGAAGTAAATCTATTTAACATATTTTCATGTTACATACATACCATTGAAATTACATGCATTTCAAATACTTTTGTTTCAAGAAAATATATATATACATTCAAGATGAATATGATCAGAACTAAAACAAAGCTATAATAGCTACTATCGGCTACCCATCTACTCATTATATATATAAAAGTTGGATAACATCATAAAAAAAAAATAGAAGGAAAAGAAGTTGCATATATGAATTGTATATTAAGGTTTAATTCATTAGATATTTAAAATAAAATAATAAAAATGCTCCATGGGCTGTGCAAACCCCTGTAGAGCACAACCAAGAAATGATGGAAATAAAGTTGCAAAGTTGAAATTCCATACAATATTGTAACAAATGAGCAAAGATAAATATAAAAGAGATTTTACTCAGTTTGTAAGTGATAAAAAAAACACACACACACACACACAACTGCATCCTGTTGTTTTATATATATTTATACAAAAAATAAACACATGAATTCATCGCGGGTTTCATTCCCTAAAAAAAAAAATAGCATGCCTTCCCCATCTTCCTGGCAGTGACTGCCAATGGTGATCACTGGGTCTACACCCTCATTTATGGGCATTATCAGTTATGGCGTCAACTTTTCTTATGGCAGTAGGAGGATATCAGTTCTCTTTTGTGTAAGTTTGGAATCTCCTCTTTCACTCTATGAGCTTTGTGCTATCTATATTCTTTGTTGCTACATACCACCCATGCCATCCCCTCACTGCCACAAACCACAAAAAAATAGCTGCCCTTTTGACTGAAGCATATCGATTTGGGTTGTTCAACTTAGCATGTGATTATGTGAGACCAGCCTGCTTAATTTGATAACTTTTGTTTTCAAGTCTGTCATTAGGGTAATCGATCTACCATTAATAGAGGATTTGAAATTTAGATTTTGATTGATTTAACTGAAAATCTCATGATCAGTAAATTTCTGGCCGATAGTAGTAAATATTATTGATGTAGTTCACCTCAGGATTTTATGTTTGTACAAATATGACCAACGATCAGATTATGTCATTGAATATGATATTAAAGCTAATAATAACTTGAAAATTTTACACTAGTCTGTTTTGTATAGGTAAAAGACCCCTATCTATATATTTGCATTCTTCTAACATTGACCCTCTAGTAAGCCAACCAAGGACCACTTCTGCCCTGTATCAGTCGCCATCCCTAGGTTTTAGAAATATTGCATTGAGCATATTTAAAATAAAACACTTCTGCCCTGTATCAGTCGCCATCCCTAGGTTTTAGAAATATAGTATTTAGCATATTTAAAATAAAACATAGCTATAGTAGTTGGTTTCAGAAGCTTTTCAACTCTTGATACAAGATAGTTTCTGCCCCTTGTAGGGAATTTTTGTAGCTAGGCATGGGTGAGGG
>VDFB02273182.1:0-30367 GCA_007258455.2 Sequoia sempervirens | reverse complement strand
TATTATTCTCAAAAGGCAGCCATAAAGGGTGGTGACGCATTTATTATGAAGGGAGGTGACTCATTTATTATAAAGGGTGGTGACTCATTTATTGTGAAGGGTGGTGACACCTTCAAGAAATGGATATAAAGGGTAAACCAGTTCATTGGCATTCAATAAACAATCATCACTCATCTATGAAGGAAATGGATTGGAAAAAGGGAAAAAATAAGAAATTGGAATATAAGAGATCTATGGGAAACAAATATTGTTTTAGAAAGAATATTATTGGGAAGTAAGTTTTAAAATATAAATTAGTAATAACTGTATATATAATAATGGCATAATGATATTTTAATATCAATTAATAAAGTAGATCCCTTTAGCAATCTATTTTGAATTTATAAAAGTGTTGCAAATAGGGAGGACGATCAACCTTCCGAGTTCACGAGAGATGAAGTACTAACCTTTCCTTCATCAAGTACGCCATCCTCGAGATGGAGCGCTTGTGGGCCGAGAGACGTATGAGCACTCCCAGGCTTGTTAAGAAAGGCAATCTTCATGCATCTTATTAAGCATGCCACCCCAAGATGGAGTGCTCATGGGCTGGGAGGCAAATGAGTGTTCATGGGCTTGATCAAGGAGGATGAAGCACCTCCAAGGTGGACTAAGGCATGGAGTGGACCTGAGATCCTGCCATGTTCGTGGGTCAGGAGGCGAATGAGTACTCTTGGGCTTGAGAGACTTCTCAAGTACACCACTAGATGGAGTGCTCATGGTCCAGGAGGCATATGAGTGCTCTTGGGCTTGAGGGTCTTTTCAAATACGCCACCCAAGATGGATGGACAAGGATCCACCCATGCTCTCGCAATACAAGGACAACCATCCTTGAGATTGCGGTTTGCAAGTACTCAAAGTGAATTCCAAATATGATTGGCTATAGGAATATGCTTTGGAATAATCATCAATGGTGTTAAGATATTTTGGAATCCAAATGTTAATGATGCGAAGCACTATAGATCTAACTATTATGATGTGTTATCTATGATGTATCACTCTCAATATTATAATATTTTATATATTAATTGAATATAACCATAAATTTTATACTTGTTATTACTAATATCAGTTTTTAGTGATTATTATTGTTTTGTAAGCCTAAATTTAGGAATATCCCAAAAGGCAACATTACAATGGGTATCAGAGCCTTGATCCTGCCAACCTGAGGATCAAAAAGAGTAGCTTATGCAATTGACCCAGAGAGCTCAAAGAGCCTAATGATCAGGCCTTCCTATCTTTGTTTTTTTTTACTAACTAGCCTTTAATAAATAAAAAGAAGATTAACACTAGATTTAAGGATGGTATTAACCTTATTGGTAGTCAAATTGAAGCAAGTATACTAACAACTACTTTCCAGGGGCATCATTGTAGTATAGAGTCAGACATAACCAAGACAATTGCCACTAGCTATAAAGTTTTCAATTCCTAATTATATCAAAACATCGCGACAGAAGCTAATTACATCACAAGAAGGAGCAATGTCTAAGAATTACAAATCTACGAGGTTGATTTGGGATCTTGGTAACTTCAAGAGCATCTTAGCTTGTGATTGCTTGAGGACAAGCAATCTTGGGTAGGGTGGACTGTAATGTCCCATTTAATTCCTAAATGTTTGCGGCCTATGCTTCAAAAGAAATCAATAAAGATAAGTAATATTACAAAATTGACATTAAATAAAGATTAAGTTGTTAAGAATGGTGAACCAACATATGAAAGGTTGTGTCCCTTAAGCAAGATAAGGTATATAAGGAAGGTAGATCTAGAAGGAAAGGGGGTGAATTATTAGGACTGATTACAAGTAATAGGCAGCAGCACTAACAAATTGACTTACTTAAAATTAAATTATTAATCACCAAGTACAGCAATGAAGAGTTGTAACTATTGAGGTAAAGAGGTGTGACTCCCTCAAACTTGAGATATAAAAGACCGAGCATTTCATTGTGAAGAAATCATGAATGAGGAAGAAATCTATCAATCAATTTGGAAATAAAGTATTATTCTCAAAAGGCGGCCATGAAGGGTGGTGACTCATTTATTATGAAGGGAGGTGACTCATTTATTATAAAGGGTGGTGACTCTTTGAAGAAATGGATATAAAGGGTAAATCAGTTCATTGGTATTCTGTAATGACCCATTTTATTCCTTAAATTGCAGCACTAAATATAAAACCCCAGGTGTTGACAATTATAATAGCTTGTCCTTGTGAAGGTCGACTCAGTTAAGACAATCAGCGTTGAAATGCAGGCGGCTGACCCAAGAAAAAAGAATATAAATTAAATGGCAGCAATTTATATAGAAGGTGGGGCCGACTAAGAATAATTAAAGATTATTAAGGGCAGCAATTACCAAACAGCAGGTAGATAAATAACCATAAAAGGCAGCGCTCAAGTTATGAAGGGATGTATCCCTTGCAAAGTAAAAGCCTCAATGAAGAGGTGTGACTCCCTCTCATTTGAGGATATAAAAAAGGAGAGAACAAATCATTTGGGGGAGATCAATCAAGTGAACTGGGAAAAAGGAAAATAAGAAATTGGAATGTAAGAGATCTATTGGAAATAAATATTATTTTTTGTAAGAATTTTACTGGGAAGTAAGTTTTAAAATATAAATTAGAAATAACTATGTATATAAATGAATATATATGTATTTTAATTGCATAATGAAATGATATTTGATTAACAATTAATATAATAAGATTCCTTTAGCAATCTATTATGAATTTATAGAAATGAATTAATTTAGCTGCTTCTGGATTTGATTGTATGCTCGTTTTTTCATCAAAGTTTTGGATCACGCTCAATGATCCATCATCATTCTCTTCAGCTCTTTATCTTGATGACGGATCACTAAGTGTGATCCGAAACATTGATGAAAAAATGAGCACACAATCAAATCCAGAAGCAGCTAAATCAATTCACATATGGATTGTGGAAATCTAATTGCATTGATTTATAGAAGTGTTTACAAATAGGGAGGTCAATCAACCTTCCGGGTTCACAAGATGGGAAGTACTGATTTTGCCTTCCTCAAGTACGCCACCCCCGAGATGCAGCGCTCGTGGGGCCAAGAGGTGTATGAGTGCTCCTGGGCTTGTTGAGGTAGGTAGTCTGCATGCATCTTGTCAAGCATGCCAACCCCGAGATGCAACGCTCATGGGCTGAAAGGCGAATGAGTTCTCATAGGCTTGATCAAGGAGGATGGAGCGCCTCCAAGGTGAATTGAGGGATGGACCTGAGATCCTGCCATGTTCATGGGCTAGGAGGTGGATGAGTGCTACCAGGCTTGAGGGACTTCTCAAGTACGCCACTCCTGAGATGCAGTGCTCGTGGGGCTGAGAGGCATATGAGTGCTCCCAGGCTTGAGGGTCTTCAGAAGTACGCCACCCCAAGATGGATGGGCAAGGATCCACCCATGCTCTCGCAATACACGCAAAGCCATCCTTGAGATTGCGGTTTGTAAATATTTCTAGAGAATTCCTAATATGATTGGCTATCGAAATATGCCTTGGACTAATCATTAATGGTGTTAAGATGCCTTTGAATTCAAATATTGATAATGATATGAACTATAGATCTAACTATTATGATGTTTTAAGCTATGGTGTATTGCTCTCAATATTATGATATTTTATGTATTAATCTGAATATAACCATAAAGTTGACACTTGTTATTGCTAATATCAGTTTTTAGTGATTCTTATTATTTTACAAGCCTAAATTTAGGAATATCCCAAAAGGGGCCATTACACATTCAATAAGCAATCATCACTCATCTATGAAGTGGATTGGAAAAAGGGAAAAATTAAGAAATTGGAATATAAGAGATCTATGGGAAACAAATATTGTTTTAGAAAGAATATTATTGGGAAGTAGGTTTTAAAATATAAATTAGAAATAACAATATATATATAATAATAGCATAATGATATTTTAAGATCAATTAATATAGCATAATGATATTTTAATATCAATTAATAAAGTAGATCCCTTTAGCAATCTATATTTTGAATTATAAAAGTGTTTTGCAAATAGGGAGGCTGATCAACCTTTTGAGTTCACAAGAGATGAAGTACTGGCCTTTCCTTCAACAAGTACGCCATCCTTGAGATGGAGCGCTTGTGGGCTAGGAGGCGTATGAGTGCTCCTAAGCTTGTTAAGGAATCTTCATGCATCTTATCAAGAACGTCATCCCGAGATGGAGCACTCGTGGGCTAGGAGGCGAATGAGTGTTATTGGCTTGATCAAGGAGGATGGAGCACCTCCAAGGTGGGCTAAGGGATGGAGTGGACCTGAGATCCTACCATGTTCGTAGGTCGGGAGGCAAATGAGTGCTCCTTGGCTTTAGGGACTTCTCAAGTACGCCACCCTCGAGATGGAGCGCTCGTGAGTCAAAAGGCATATGAGTGCTCCTAGGCTTGAGGGTTTTTTCAAGTATGCCATCCCAAGATGGATGGACAAGGTGTCGCGTGGTCTCACAACACACCCCAAGACTGTAAACCTTGGGGACCCGAGTGAAAAAATAACGCTTATGGCAGGTGCTTGTTGGCAAAAAAAAAAGGATCACTGAAAGTTATGCTAAATTGAAGTCTTAAGGTAATTCGTGAATTCAGATGTACTGGGTACCAGGTACTGGAAGATCAAAGTGGTTGAAATGTTAATGCAAAGGTTTGGTAAGTGTTCCTGTCCAGAAGTGAAGGTCCACGAAATGTGAAGGTTCCAGTAGAAACCGGGGTCTAAGAAAGTTTGTTCTGGTAAACACTGAAGTTGTCAGGGACCGGGTATTAGGTAACAATGTTGGGTTTTAAAGTTAATTGTTTAAGTTGTTCCGGGAGGTTGTAATGTCTGGTAACCTGCCTAAAAAGATAATTACACGAGAATGCATTTTAAGAGCGTGATATTTATGTTTGTTTTGGAATGATGATTTATTAATGATCGTTTTATTTTCATGAGAGTTTTATGAATGTTTTTAAAAGGGATTAATATGTAGAATTTGTACTTGTAGGAGGAACAGATTGTGATGCACTATTCAGGTATGGAGGATCAGGCAAATTTGGATCACGGGTAGTGGCATAGCCAGGTCAGGCAGTACACTTCGGGAGCTTGTTCAAAGGAGGAGGTTGCGATGCCGTAATACCCGAGAATCTTGGTATTACGCATGCGACAAAGGAGTGTGCCCAATTTTTGGGGTGATTTACTTCCGAGAATTTTAAGCCCGAGGCAAAACCAAAGTGTAGGAACAAATGCCCACTTGATCGTTCTGAATATATGGGAAGTTCCTACCCTTTTGTTTGACAAATCTACTCGGCTTCAAGTCACTATCCTGATCATATAAAGATGGAAGTCTCGAAAGATTTTAAAGTATTGAAGAAAGTTGACTTTCGTTGACTTATCCAACAATTCTCCTGGTAGTTGTCATATTCCACGTGCCTTGTTGTGATTCATCCCTTGGATTTCCTCTCATGTATATGTTGAATCTCCCAAGTGTCTTGTTCTTATAAAAGGCAGGGAGATGGTTCATTTTAAGTTAAGTTCAGAATTTTTGGATGTCGAAGAACAAAAACTTTTTCAAGTTTTGTTCTTTTTCCTGTTTTATGTTCCATTCCAGATTAAAAACTTGTATGTTTCATTAGAAGTTAATCAATATCAAAGCCAATTTGAAAGCTATCTCCTGATATGAAATCTTATGTAGATGATTGTTTGTTCCTATCAGACAAGACTGTGTGTTGTGTCGTTTAAGGGTGCATACTGACACTATCTAGTGGCAAATAATCCCCCTTTTCTTTAAAATCTCGCATCATTTTGTGCCTAGTTGTGAAGCAATTTGGTGACGTATGGAATGGTTTGCTCTGATTTGGTTATTTCTTAAGGCATGCATGGATAATACCTAGGAGAAATTTTACTTTTTCAGTAATTTGTTTTGCTTTATTTTAGAATAGATGTTTAAATTTCAGAAAATGTTTTAAAAAAAGAGATGAATGCATGGAGTTTTTTAATTGTAAATCTTTTGATTCCATGATATTGTTGAATGCGTAAAGCTAAATCTACTTGGATAAATGCAAGTTATTTGAAGTTTATGAAATGTTATTGCAAATTTGTCGATTTCATGAAGTTGTTAAATGATCGGACCAAGATTATCTTTTGCCTATCCTTTTGATTCCTTTGAGAACTCGAAAAACTGTTTACCCCTCTTGATTAACAGCATTATCACAACCCTGATGTGAACCTAGTACGGTCAAGACCTAACATAAACAAGCCTTGGGATTAAGCTGAGCTAGCCTAAGATTTAAGTTGTCCTAGTGCAATCTTTCAAGTAAAGATAAGTTCCCCACGGTGTGTCTGTGAGGATTTATCTGCACCGCTGCGCAAAATAACATCAACAAAGAAATTGAGATTTGCGATACAACTGACACTGATATTTTAGCACTTAGCTGGAAATTGATTTCACCTGTTAAAAAATCAATTGTTAAATCTAATAGATCCACTAACCTTGATTGTCATGAGGAAATTTCTGAAATTTTGCAAGAAAATAAGCAAGGTCATCGAGATTTAGAAACAGCACGTCTAAAACGTGAAAGTGAAAGTGATGAGTCTACGATCTTCTCACACATGGAGGGCGACAATGAAGAGAAAGAGCAAGAAAAACAAGCGGGAGACGCATGCTTTTCACCCCTAACCGTGAATCTACATGCAAAATACAAAGTATCAAGTTTTTACTCTCTCTCTTTCTGATGATAATGTAAATTGTGCTAATGCTTGGTCTAACGAGATAAATAGTGATATTGAGACTAAAAACAGGGCCAAGAACTGAGGAAATCTTGGAGAGAAAGCAAATCAAGAAATGAATGCAGCCATTCATGAGACAGAACAAAGTGAAATGGAAAATCATGAACTAGAGCTGGAAGAACAAAGGTGTGTGCAATCAAACCTTTAATGAGGTTGTTTTCATACATGTGAACCAATTCATTGGTAAGTAAGCATTTGAATTAACACTTCTCAAACGCAAAAAAGTTAAGATAATTCATTGTTACAATAAGATATTCAGTGTTCCATGTGGACACGTCCCCCTGGAAAAAACACTCGCACCCGAGACGAGGACGTTTCCAAGACGGGGAGACACCTGGGAAACGTCCCTCAACCATCCCCATGCCATCTCCAAGTTTCTCCGTCGTTTCCTAGAAGTCTCCTTTTGGAGGGAAACGTTTCCTAGCCGTTTCTGCTAGGGACACTCCAAAGAAACGTCTGGGAGACTTCCAAACATCCCCTCGACCTAATGAAACTCCCAAACGTCCCCTTGAAAAAGCATTAAAATAACCAAGATATTTTTGCGGTTCCGTTCAAAGTGACATGCCCTATAAAATAACCAAGTTTTAAATTTTGAACTATTTGTCTATAGCCAAGCCTGGCAAAATGATTCAATAGTTTTAATACTGTGATGAATCAATGGCTTTACATATGTATTCATCTTATTTTTTGGGGCTGAATGATTATGACGCCATTTTATCTACTACTAAGATAGGCGAAATGATCCTTATGGATGTAATGTTGTTTTACACCTAGGGTATTCATATACATTTATATTTAAGCTCTCTTTCAATGATGCTCAATGATATGGTCTCAACTTGCCTGCCATGAAATCTGGGTAAATGATGTTAGTTTTAGGATCAGAAATTAAATAAGCAGATATAGAGCAATTTTAAATAGTTTGACACAGCATATACCTTGGGAAAACCCTCCAACTTAAGGGAGAAAAAACCCAACAACAATGTATCACTTATATATTGAGAAATAACCAACAATCTTGCTTTACAATAAGGCCAATCACAAGGCCAAATATTAACACCACACTTGGTGCAATGCAATACAATATCGACCTCCTTGAACATGATAAACTCGACCTCTTGAACAACTTCGATCTGCTCTTGATAATTCGCACTTGACTCTAGACACCGAATGAATGAATGAATGTATATGTGAAATGAACAAACAACATCTAATATATATACCAAGTGAAGAGAAGACCTCCAATGTATGTGTCTCTTCATGACACAATGTCGGCCTCAAGTGAATAAGCGCGATTTCACAAAAGGTGACGAATATCAAGAGGTGTCGGCCTTGAATCAAATATAAATTATAATGCCAATAAATTGTCTATAATTAAATGCATAGCCAACGGCTATATGGATTTAATATAATTGTTGTTGGGAAGTATGGAGCTCGCAGTTGAACATCAACACTCCCTCTCAACTAGGGAGGAATACTTCCGGATATCCAATGTCATGGAGTCTCTCAACATGACACCCACAATGGCTACACCCATATGTGGAAAGAGCTCATCACGGAGTCACTCAACGTGATGTCGTCATCTCATCATGACGTCCACCAGGCTACTCCCAGAGGGTGGATAAACGCAAGTACAAGAAAATCATCACGAAGTCACTCAACATGACATCCACCATTGTTGCTCCCAGAAGGTGGAAACAAGGGCTTTCACCTCAAATTTCTCTCATAGAGAAAGATGCACTAAGGAAAATCACAGAAGATCACTGATGTTGAGTCTCCCTCTCAGCTAGGGCTTCATTCTCCACAACTCCAAGCTTGTCTCGAAAGTGCACAAACTTTACTCTAGAGTGAGAATATCAATCGTCTGCTCATCAATGCAAATGTATCTCAACTGGATAGCTTTCCTCAATACCATATCTCTGATGTAGTGGTATTTGATCTCAACATGTTTAGTTCTGTCATGAAACACTGGATTGACAGAAAGCTTCACACAGCTTTGATTATCGCAAAGAATAACAGTCGGCTCTAATGATTGTCCAAACAATCCTGCAAGGAGCTTCCAAAGCCACACTGCTTTTCGGGCTGCTACACATGCTGCAATATACTCTGTCTCTGCAGTGCTTAGTGCCACTGAAGACTGCTTCCTGCTACACCAAGAAATCATCGTAGACCCCAAACTAAAGCAACACCCAGAGGTGCTCTTTCGATCAGCTACACTCCCTTCCCAATCATAATCAAAATATCCTTGCAACTAAAAATCTACACTGGAAGTGTATCTGAAGCCATATCCAACTGTGCCATGCAAGTATCTCAGGATATGCTTTGCTACAACTAGATGAATTTGCCTTGGTTCACACATGAACTGACTAAGTGCACTCACTGCATAGAAAATATCTGGTCTAGTATTGACTAGATACATCAACAATCCAATCAACTGCCTGTACATAGTAGGATCCACCAAATCTGATCTAGCTGCAGACTCATTTAGCTTCTTCAAATTGGTTTTCATCGGTGTAGGCATGGATTTGCAATCCATCATGCCAAATCTCTTCAAGATGTCTATTGTATACTTCCCTTGACTCAAAATGATCTCATTAGGCCTCTGCCATACTTCTAAACCAAGGAAGTAATGCATGTATCTAAGATCCTTCATCTCAAATTCAAAAGCTAACTCCTTCTTGCATTTGATAATAAGATGTTCTTCTCCTGTAAGAAATAGATCATCAACATAAAGAACCAAGATTAATGCCTCACCATCAACTATCTTGAAGTACAGGTTTGAATCAGCATCATTCTTGGAGAAGCCCAAGCTCATTAGGTATCGATCAATCCTCTCATACCAAGCACAAGGAGCCTACTTAAGGCCATACAAAGCCTTCTTCAATCTACAAACATGAGACTCTTTCCCATGAATCTCAAAGCCATCAGGTTGCTCAATGTATACCTCTTCTTCAATTACACCATTAAGGAATGTTGTCTTCACGTCCATTTGATATAACTTCCATCCTTTAGCTACTCCAATAGCAATGATAGTCCTAATGGATGTATAACAAGCAACCGGAGCAAAGGTTTCTTCATAGTCTATTCCCTCTTTCTGAGAGAATCCTCTAGCCACAAATCTAGCCTTGTACTTCTCAATGCTTCCATCAGCTGCATGCTTGATCTTGAAAAGCCACTTAGAAGATACAACAGATTTCCCCTTCCTATTTCAGGGTATTAACATCCCAAACATCATTCTCGGCGATAGATTGATATTCTTCGTACCATAGCACTTCCTCCATACTTGCCGAATTTTAGCTTCCCCCAAATTTGTTGCCTGATTCAATGATATGACTCATTAATGCAACATAGCTTGGAAACTTCTGAGGTCTTTTGCTTTCTCTGAATGTTCCTCTAGGGGCTGCAAATTTTTTTGCCTCCTACATTGTTTGCCTAGCCCATAGAGGTCTCTTTCGACCTATGACAATATCTCTCGGCCCATCAGTTGGTTCCAAAGGCTCAACTGGATCACCATCTTCTTCTAGTTCTGTAGACTCCCTCTAAATCTCAGGAGTATGGTCAACTTCCATATCCTGAGGAGTCTCTTGGTCTTCATTATCTATCTCCATGTATGAACCTTTAGATCTCTTGAATGCAACATCTTCCTCAAAAGTGACATCCCTGCTGATTTCTATTAGTTTCTGACCTAGAATGTAAATTTTGTAGGCTTTTGAAGATTCACTATAGCCCACAAATATTCCCTTCTTGCCAGATGGTTCCAACTTAGTCCTTTTATCTTTAGGCACATGCACATACATAGGACAACCAAAGATTCTCAAGTGACTAACTCTAGGCTTCACACCTGTGAAGGCTTCTTCAGGAGTCACGTTCTCCAAAATACGATGAGGGCTCTGATTCTGAACATACACTGTAGTTCTAGATGCTTCTGCCCAAAGGAAGGTTTGCAAGTCTTGATCATGGATCATGGCTTTAGCTGCTTCAACAATGGATCTATTCTTCCTTTCTGCAACACCGTTCTGTTGTGGATTATAAGGGACACAAAACTCCCTTTTAATCCTTGCCTCAATACAAAAGTTACGGAAGCCTCCAGAGATGTATTCTCCTCCGTTGTCAAATCTCAGAACTTTGATCCTTTTACTGGACAAGTTCTCTACCTGAGCTTTAAATTCTTTGAATTTCTCAAGTACCTCTTCAGATTCTTTAGTCTTTAAGAAATAAATCCAAGTCTTTCTAGAGTAGTCATCAATGAAAATTACATAATTCCAAAAACCACTCAAAGAAGCAACAGACATTGGACCACACAAATCAGAATGAACAATATTAAGAATACATTTAGATCTACTTTCACTACTATGAAAAGGACCTTTAGTATTCTTACCCAATGCGCATCCTCGGCAAGTACCTTCATGTTCCTGACTGAGTTTAGGAAGGCCAATGGCCATCTTCTGCATGGATGGAAGAGCTCTAAAATGGAGGTGAGCAAGTCTTCTATGCCAAAGCTCACTTGAACTGGTAGAATCATGCAACAATGCTTGCATTGGACGAATGGAAAGTCTATAAAGACTCTCATGCCGAACACCAATCACTCGGGCTGACTTGATGCTAGAGTTCTTTGGCCAAGCAAGAACTTTTCCCTCTGAAAATGCAACTTGATAACCTTTGTCCTCCAAAGTTGAAATTGACACAAGGTTCCTCTTGATACCTAGAACGAACAACACATAGCTCAAATGAAGAGAGATCCCGAAATCTAGGTGAAGAGAAGAGGCTCCAGCACCTTTCACCGAATAGCATGCATCATCTCCAATTATGACTTGAATGCTGGTATCTCTCTCCACCAAATCTGAAAGATGTTCTCTAAATCCAATAATGTGACAAGAGGCGCCACTATCAATCAACCATGTGCTGCTATCGGTTGGAACACTGCTTGACAGGGCTGAGATAAATAGGAACTCATTTGAATTATATCTTGAATCCTTCTGAGGAGAGGCATCATTTACATCCATGGTAGAAGCATGCTGTTTTGGAAGAGTTGCACAATCTCTCGCAAAGTGACCAAACTTGTCACATCTGAAGCACTGTATATGGGAGAGATCCTTCTTCTTCTTAGATACAGGAGCACCATCCGATCTTTTATCTCTGTTCCTCTTGAAATTGCCTTTCCTTCCTTCTCTTCCTTTCCTCTTCAATGTTTGAGCAGCAAGTACATGATTGTCTTCATTGTTAGAACTTCTCCCATTACCTCTTGCTGCCAATCTTGATTCCTCTTGAATGCAGTCTGCCCTAAGTCGATCAAACTTAGGTAGCTTTGATCTTCCACTAATACCTTGGATAAATGGCTCCCAAGATTGAGGAAGACCGTTGAGTGCCAACATAACTAAATCCTTATCATCAACCATATTGCCAATGGCACAAAGCTGATCTCTCAACTTAGTGATCTTGGAAGGAGAAGTTGGAGGCAGCATCGAGTCTATCTTCAACCTTAAGTTCGTTCACCATTTTTGTAGATAAGATAGACACACAAAGATGAGAAGAAGAGAATGAGATTGCACTGCTTATACAAATTTGATCACGATCTTGCTTAAACCCACTCTGATACCATGTTAGTTTTAGGATCAGAAATTAAATAAGCAGATATAGAGCAATTTTAAACAGTTTGACACAGCATATACCTTGGGAAAACCCTCCAACTTGAGGGAGAAAAAACCCAGCAACAATGTATCACTTATATATTGACAAATAACTAGCAATCTTGCTTTACAATAAGGCCAATCACAAGGCCAAATATTAACACCACACTTGGTGCAATGCAATAAAATATCGACCTCCTTGAAGATGATAAACTCGACCTCTTGAACAACTTCGATCTGCTCTTGATAATTCGCACTTGACTCTAGACACCGAATGAATGAATGAATGTATATGTGAAATGAACAAACAGCATCTAATATATATACCAAGTGAAGAGACGACCTCCAATGTATGCGTCTCTTCATGATACAATGTCGGCCTCAAGTGAAGAGGCGCGGTTTTACAAAAGGTGACAAATATCAAGAGGTGTCAACCTTGAATCAAATATAAATTATAATGCCAATAAATCGTCTCTAATTACATGCATAGCCAACAGCTATATGAATTTAATATAATCGTTGCTGGGAAGTATGGAGCCCACGGCTGAACATCAACAAATGAAGCATGCAATTGTAATGCTGGTATGAATCAACGGGTGTACAAACATATTTTAATTTTCATATTTATGCTTTGCCACAGTAGACCTGAATAATGAATGTCCCTGTTTTTCCACTACTAATTCTGGTTGAATGGTGCAGAGTTGTAATGTTGGCATGAACCAATGTGTATAAATATATATTTGACTCCATGTAGTCTTCATATTTGACTCCAAGTAGTCTTTTGTGGGGTTAAATGGTTATTGTATAAAAAAATTTACCATTGTTTTCAATATGGTATATCGTTCTTCTCACTCTGCAATATGTAAACTATGCACAGATATTCCCACGTATGTGTGATTTACGGACCTGTGGAAGCAAAAAACCTCTAATAATATGAAAATTATGTAAGCACAAAAAAGCCCATTTGTCTTAGCAAGCTCTATATGTACATTTACTCTGCTATGAGTGTAATTATGATTCATGAATCATGATTATGAAATTCAAATTATGAAACATCTAGTTCTCGTTCCAATGTCTATATTTTCATTTTGATTTTCAATGTTCAATGGTTAACTAGTTCAATGAAATAATAAATCATTGCAATGTGTTTAAACTTTTAAGTTTTAAGTTTTGCTTTTATGTTTTAACTTTACTTATTCCTTAGGCTTTTACAGTTATATAATTATATTGTTATACATCTTTTTATAACTAATTTTTCAAGTACTATATGTATTTCAGCACCCCCCCCCTTCCCCTCGCCGTCCCCCTGCTGCCCCCAAACTTAGACCCCTCGTCTCTCGTCCCCGACATGCATCCCCCACCGTCCCCCCGTCCCCGAAACTCCGTGGAACACTGAAGATATTTGAAATGTATTCAAGTGAATTTAAAGACAAGCCTGTTGTAATTCGTACAAGAAACACCATGGAAATAGTAGTGGAAATTAGAGTAAATTGCTTAGTTAGGGTTAATTGCCTGATTAGGGTAAATTTTAGTTAGTTAGGTTAATTTGCTTTCATAGGGTTTGTTTTTGATTTCGGGTTTGTTCCTGGCATTAATGAATTTTGCTTAATTTAAAACACATGAGAGTGAATTAAAATTCTTAAAGCATTCAACTGTAAATTTGAAAAGATAAAACCATGCAAAGTAAATACACACTTAATGTACGGAAAAGCAAAAAAAAAAAATCATTATCTTTTGTATGTACATGGAAATACAAAATTTCTTGTCGTAAAAGAGCAAAAAGGCAAAAAAGGGAGCTGAGCTAAGAGCAGAGGTTGACCAGTCAGTCAATTTGGGACACTTCGTCCATGAGGGCAGTATACACCAAGTAAGCGTTGTCCCTATGAGTATCAAGGTCAGGGGTGTGCAAATCAGTCAGGAAGGGCCGAATGGGGACTAATTCCTTGTGCTCCAGAAACAACGGAATATCATCCGCAAACGAAATCCAATAGTCGAGTGAGCAACAAAAAGGGCATAGTCCAAATTCCCCATAAAGTCAAGCCGCACTATCATGTCAGTAGCTTCACGAACTTCAACAATAGAGAGGCCAAGGTCCAACAACGAGGCTACGAACCGCAAAGCCAAGTCTGAATTCAGTCGGTAATACACTCTGGATTCCAGAGAAGCTTCCCCCAGGACCAAGCGCAAATTGGATTTGGTGGCCAAAGTCCTGTGATAGAAAACTTTATTCAACCTTTGGGTCGTGATTCAACCCAGGGAGCCATGCTAGTGGCGAACGCAAGTCAGGCAGATGGGAGTATCCATGGCCTAGAAGCAAGAAAGCACATGAAGAAAGAAAAGAAAAATAGTTGAAGAAAGCTAAAAGAAGTGAAGAATTCTAAGGAGAAGTGCAGAATTTATAGAAAGTCGAGAGAAATCTATGGTACATAGTTGCCTGGATAGAAATCTTGGGAAATGCAAGTTGAGGTGACAACAAGACACTTTTCTCTATGGCTAAATGTTAAATCAAATAAATTTTTCACAGAATTGGTGGCCATTGTTTCGAAGTTTGCCAGTACGAAGATCACCAATCGAGCAAATTGAAGATTTCAAAATTTAATGGTGGTCATCTGAGTGTATTTTATCGAGCCGTATTAATCATGAAGATGTCTATGTGTGCATTGCAGAAAGGAAAATTAAGTAGGTGAGGTGGCACACATCGGCATGTGGAAAAATTGAAGGAAAAAATACATGCATGTTAAGGCGTGCGAATTAGAGGCAGAGTATTATGGTCAGACTTAAGTGTAATCATGACAACTCTAATGCATTAATGTTAGTGCAACGTCGTCAAATCGGAATTGCTAGCCAAGTTTATTTTAGCGGTTGCCACAAAATTAAAATGGAAGGGTGGTAATCAGTGTTTCTAAGTTTAGAATTAATTTGGTGATTAGATTACTTGCTACTAAATATTTTTTGGACAAATAGTGAATTGCAATTAGCTGGAATTTGGCATAAGGATGGTAAAATTTAGCTGGAAAGTTGCACCTACAAGGAATAATTAAATAAGTTTTTGGGAATTGGGGAAACGATGAAGGGATTTGCATTGAATGAAAAATCAAAAGGTAATTTCACCACCGCTGCAATTCCCAACCTAATAGCGGGCTTCATTGCCTGCAAGTTGAAGCAAATGAGCTTACAAAGAAATATCAAAAGATAAAATTCAACTCTTTAGACTATCTAAATATCTCTACCAGGGCTATAGACACCTGACTAGCAGTAGAGCTATGTTTGGAGGAATTACAAAGATAACCTTGCCGGGGCTATGGACACTTGACTGGCAACAAGGCTCTATCCAAGGTTGGCTTTGGAGGATTACTAAATTATGTAGTTCAATGTCAATGAACTAGTTTACATTACACTATAATCAAGCACTTTACATTACATTATGGTCAAGCACGGATTGGTTAGTTCATGACCTAATCTTTCCAACATATACAAGCTTTGAATTTCAAGCAATGGAATAAGAGTTCCCAACAAGTAGGGGTATAAAAATTAAACAACTCTAACAAACATTTTCAATTTCCTAATAAGTTTGTCCTTACCTGATTGTCCATTTCGACTTCCACGAAAGACAAATCCTACCATGTGTACTGACTCTTTGATTCTCACAAAGAACACTAATTTACTATTTTTAATAATATTTTATTTCTTTTATTTAAAAGCAATATAATAGCCAAGCTCAAAGCACATAAGCAGAGTAGAAAGCATATATATCTCTCCTACAAAGCTTGCCCATTTTGTATAAGCTCACTACTGAAATAAGAATCTATTTTGTTGGCCAATTCTATAATTGTCAATCTTGTTTTGTTTGAATCTTGTTCAATTGATGTTCATAATACATTAAGTTAATAGACTAATGCATGCCAACCTATGCAAAAGTATTCAGTGTCATATGCCAACTAAGTTGAGAAAATAGCATTGGGTGACAAATGAAGTGTTACCTAAGATGGCACCAACTTGTTGCCATGGTGGCACTGAAAGGAGGTGCCATAAAGCATGGTGTGACACTATGAGGAATGGCACTGGAGTATCAGGCTCTAGCACCATGAAATGTGGCACAAAAGTTGTACATTGATGCTAGCATTGCCAAGGTGACTGCATGTCATGGCATGACATGCCTTAGATTGTAGCAAATTCTCCCTTGTAAAAGAGAGCGCTTCCCTACTATGGGAGGCAACTAAACATCCCTAAGGACATCAAGACATCTCCCACTCCCAAATGAATACATTATCTTGTTTTTTAACGATCATTAAATTTATAATTATAAATTGAAGAACTAGAAAAAAAACTTTTGGGTGCCAAGTAGCTCCCTCCCTAGGCTGATGTCCTAAAATTAAATTTTTGTGAAACAGCAAATGGAAATCCAAGCTAGAGCAGGTGGAATATTCAGGAACCATTTTAAAAAGTCCTTGCAATTTTGTCATTAAGGATTGCATTCCTTAATTAATGATGTTGTTGAGGCCAAGGAATACAGGGTTCCAAAATGCAAATAGGGATCATAGTTGAAGAAAATTAACATTGATTATAAATGCAGACCTTAGAAACAAATGCTCACATTGGAAGCCAACAATGTTTGTGCTTGAATGTCAAATCCTAAAGTTGAAATCAAGGTTTCCAGCATCCAGCATATAAGAAGGACAAGAATCAAGCCCACATATAAATCAGCCAGTTTTAGGTGCCATGATGAGGGAATCTCCCTACATCCCACCATGAACTCCCATAAAGTAAAATTAATCCTGAATAATAAGGCCATTTGGGCTACCCACTCTCTTGACAAAAGTATTTTCATCCCCCACACACTCCATCTCCCACCCTTCCCTCTTGTCCCCACATGGAAGATACCCTATAATTCCCCTTTTCTCTTCCAATGCCATTTCCATTCTGCAGCATTGTTGAGCATGAGCAGAAGAATTCAGTGTTTCCCTGGTATGTTGTCGAGGCAATTTTTTATTATTCAAGGCATCTTATCTAGAGATGACAACCCTTTAAAATCCATAAGGGTGCTAATGAGGATGGATTTTTTCTGGTCTTCAATCGTGTGCTCTGAAATTAAATTGCAATATAGCAAAATAAGGATAAAGTACTACATTTCTGTTGAGATCCATTATTTCTTCTCAATGGTTGAGGTGCTGGAAATTTAAGGAGATTGTGTGCAAATGCAATCTTTTTATTCTCAATAGTTAAAGTGACGGGAATTTTAATGAAATTTTGGGCTACTGCAGTCTTCACTTCTCTGAAAATTAATTTGCAAACCCCCTGCTATTTCTAACAGCTTTCCCCATGGGCTGTGTGGGTAAAAATTCTATAAAAATGGGAGAAGGCTAAGGGTTTTACAGAGGATCTAAATTGGTGAAGGGAAAGGAATATTCAGAGAATATTATCAGAGGACAGAATAAGAAACAATTGCCTAATATTCCATGAAGAATGTCCATTCTTCCTATTTGTGCCTTGTTGATGACTTGCAGTTTAAGCAGCTTACACATGAAGGTGTTCTTATGGATGAACGAAAAAGAATGAATGTATCATGCCACTGAATTCAGGGAAAAGAGCCTCACTGAAAGTATTAAGGATAAAAATTGCCAAAGTGGCAACCACAAACCTAATCAAGGCCCAATCATCTACATGTTTGGGAGATGGTTCTTCAGTTGATTGTATTCTCTAGACCTTGAAGGGCACTGGAAATCTACCCCATGCATAAATGCCAATATGACTGCTTATTTAATTGAACACAAACTTTTTTTTTCAGTCAATGTAATATTTCAGCAATCCATGAGGACATTCCACAATTTGATTTTGGAATCATAACAAGACTGGACAAGATGTAGAAGCTTTAAAAGACAAAGGCGAGGGAGAAATTTATTCAATGCAATGAACAATATTGAAAGAGTGATGAGCTAAAGACTGATTTGAGGAAAAATAAAATGGAGGAGGATGAACCCAGGCTTGCAGAAGCACTTGAGACAGTGAAAGTAGAGGAGGATCCTGCAAGAGGTCCAAATAAACAAGCCAATTTCTATTCCTGGCTCTCATGAAGTGATGGGCAACTGATACATAAAATGGCAAATGACATGCAATTTTGGGTAACTGTCAGGTACCTTAGCTGAAAACTTTTGGTGTCTTCATTTGCAGTTATGCTTTGAATCTAAGAGGTCATCTATGTGGATGTGTGCATGATTTGGTTGAGCGGGAGAAGGCAAATTTGTGTCCACATTTTGGCTCTTCGTTCATTTAACTTGGTCCTTTCAAGCATGCACATGAACAAGAAGTCTATTAGGATTCCTTTTTCAAGAAGGTAGTTTGGAGGATACACTTTTGGTGCAAAGGATTCTACAGTTTTCTTTAAGACCTTTCTTGCACATTGTTTTTTTCACTTTTGATGCAAGATGGTAGAAAGAGATCTTATGACTAAATCCTACAAGCTTCTGCCTTCAGTAACAAAGTTTTGAGGCTTGGGCCTTTAGTTGGAAATGATATACGTAGCAGGATAGGACTTGTATGATCTGATTATTTAATAGTCTTTCTTTGAGTCCTAATTCATAGTTTGAGAAAGCAGTTTGCATCAGACAGACTATGATGGATGAAACTACATATTTTATATTTTCTCTAAACAGTTTGCCTGTGTCTCTTTCACTCATTTATTGATTCAATGGACAATGGTTTCTCCATACTTACCATGCAGGAGTGGAGGTCTATTTTTTAAATTACCTTATCAAAAAAATGGAGTGTTTACACACATGTATGTACAGGCACACATATATATCATTCTGGGGATGCAATGAATTGTCTGCAACCCATCTGTTTGTAGTTGTCTCTGCACACATCCCTGTGCCCCAATGTCCCTTACACTAGGGTAAAATAGCATTTCATTACTTTCAACTATTCCATTTGCTCATCTCTTGGCAAAGAAAATATTAAATCTAGTCTGATTGTTTCTGAATTTTTAACAATCATACCAAAAACTCTGGATGAGCACAATAAGAGTTTTAATTTTGTAAACAAGGCATATGGAGGATAACCAGTTGCTTTCATTCAGCCAAATGTTATGTGTTTTTTTGAAATTCACTTTTTCCATTGTTTTTTTATTACAAATACCATGGGTGCATCCACATGTAATCCATTCATAGAGCCAAGGGGTACTTCTCAGCATCAAAAACACACCCACAACATGTTCAAGCCAGCTCCTACATTTTGAGGATGTCAAAAGATGCATCCAACATCCGTAGATCATTGTAAATGCAAGGGTTCCCAACTCTGGGCATGCATCTTTGTTTTTTAAATAAAAGAAAAAGCCTTCTACACAACACAATTTTCGTAATTCTTCTTCGGTACACACATTGATTGGTTCTCAAACAAAATGTGTCCAATTTGATATCTTATTACTAAATCTCCCTTAAGCTCTCATGTATTTGTTGTCCATCTAACTACTTTCTTATCCAGGCTTGTTACTAAGCCTGAAGAGTCAAAAAACCATCAATATTATAATGATCGAATAATGGAAAATGATAGCCTCAAGAAATCACCAAGCAAAATCAATACAGATAATCTCGTCACAATATACGTGATGGTGGATAACCAACATGGAATAGGTTTCAGGAGCAGGAAGAATTGCTTATAAAGTTAAAGATCTGATACAACCTAAACCATGCTGTCAAACTCTTAAAAACTAACACTTACTCATATTTCAGATATAATTTTTTAATTTTCAGATTGCATGTCTAACAGAACAGGAAAGTAATACCAGTCAAACAACAAATGAAGCTACCAGTCCTTTATCTAAGAGATAAAAAATCTTTGAACAAGGGTAAGTGGAGTGGCTATTTAATATATGGTGCAAAATATTGCAAAATAAAACACTAACAAAATCATGGAACTACAAGTCCTTCCCGAAAGGAAAGGTGAAAAACAACAATAACACAAGAAATTACTACAGCTTATGCTATAAAGTGTTGATGTTATAGCAGCTTCGGGCTCATTCTTCCAGCCACAAGTCAAGACATAAAATTGCATATAGCCTATCGGCTATTTATTTTATTGAGGAAATTAAAGTGAAGAGGCACTTCACTTGGCAACATTATAATTTCTCTTGGGCCGACCTTCCTTGTAATTCGCATATTTTATTTGTAATTATATTTTTGTATTATGGCCGACCTTGTACATAAAGAGGTGCGACCTCTCTCACATTTGTATTTATACAAGGTCATTTCCCTTCATTCAATCATCAAGCAAGTTCGATTCATTCCTTCATTCAAGTGCAAATTTCATCTTAGAGCAGATTGCGAATTTCTTCAAGTGCAGATTTTGTTATCAAGGAAGAGCAGATTATTACCTGTCTTTGCATCTAGAGTTGGTGCTGAATATTGGCCTTGTGATTGGCCTCATTGTAAAGAGAATTGTTGCCATTATTTATATATATAAGAGAGATCTTTGTTGCTGGGTTTTTCTCCCTCAAGTGGAGGGTTTTCCCAGGGTATATGCTGTGTTATTGTGTCTGATTTTTTGAAGCAAATTCTGAGTTTTATATCTGATCATAAAAACTAACATAAAGCTTTTCTATAATTAAAGCATGCCAAGGATTCTTCAGATTCGCTGGGAAACAAAACGCATGAAAACAGGAATATTACAATGCAACAGGCCAACATTAAATATAGAAAAGATTCAAGAAACTGCTAACAACACAACTTCATGTATTGGTTTTAAACAAATCGGTAAACAGTAAAGGTAACCTGTGCAAAGGAAGAGACAAATAAACTGCTTTTCCCAAAAGCAAGCTGAAAGGCCTTTCCAGTGAGTGGCAACCGATCCTTTGCTTGTGCAAGCAGATGCTGTATTAGCTCAGGGTCCTTAACAGACACAAGAAGCTGAGTAGGACCAAGCCACACCCTAACCACAGAGCCGTACTCCTTATGTGCTTGACCGAGAAAAGCTATATCAAATACACATCATTAGTAGATGCCCAGGTCAAAGATTGCAAAACATGCATAAAAAAACCAAAGATCAAATAAAGCATTTTCCCGAGGACCCAAAACTTAAGGCAGGGATTCCTTATGTTATTGTAAAAAATCAATCGCATCAAACATGACCTTTTGGCTTATATCTTATTTGAAGATCAATGCCACAATTACAAAACTACATTAAATGTGTTCCTCATATGTGCAATATTAAATCAGGATTGACCAATATCATCAATTTGTCCCCAAATCCCAGGTGCAATTACACCTCACCCAAGATAAATATAAGGATGGCATTTTAATGATTGCATTAAAGCACTCTTATCTTATACATTAGGTAAGTATGGCAGGCTGACTCTTAACAGAATCAAAAACACATATAAACTTGTGTCCTCCCATGAAAGTGGGTTGAAAATATGTGATTTTGCATGTTCAAACTTGATACGACACCTGGTTTTCCATCTACATGACCATCAAGGAAACCTTGATAGACACGATTTTTTTCTTTGCAATCACACCCCCAAAGAGCAATCACTGCAAACTCGCATGGGTTCCAACAAATTACATTTCCCCATATATGCTGCCATTTTATATAAATGCTTTTCATCTAGATTCTAAAGCCAACCCATCTTAAATAGGCACAACTTCTAGCATTAATAATACTTGCATCCAGAGTCTGTAGAATATGAAGAACACATGATAAAAGATTGATATTCAATAAATCCACTCTTAAATGTTAGAGATGCTTACAAAGGCTTTCAGAAAAACATTTGCAAAAATTCAGAGAAAACAATTTTACATACAGACAAAAAAAATATCAATTCCACCAAATAGTAAGCTACTAAGCAAGGCTAAAATGTTGTACAATAAAGTATTTGAGTTCTTATAAGGAATGATAGAGCAGGATAAATTTAAGTGGCCAGTATTCTTCATATGGTTTTTTAAAATCTATAAAAGTATTTGCTAATTAAAAATAATCATTTGCCTCCTTCCTTAGAAAGGATGTCAGTTTAATTCGAAAAGTTCAATGATCATTTTTTTAGGAAACATATGATTCGAACTTTGACAACGTCTCCAAATTTTAAAATTCATCTTTTAAGGCTAAAAGAATCACACAGGCAACTAAAAAGTGAAGCAATAGCAAAATCAGGGACCAACCTACCGTGAATAGGCAGTGCCCTGCCAACATGGACAGGGGTGAGCTATTCTTAGCAAACTTCTCAATTTTGGAGAAGCCAAAATCGAGGCCGTTTCAAATGACAAAGACAGAGGTCCCTTGAAATTTCCCTTGGGGTGGGAATATAAAAATTGACATTAAAATCAAGACCAAAATTGTGGCCATTGTTGTGAAATGAGATCAGCTCGATTGGTAAAATGATGGACTTCCAAGGTGGATTTTCAGATTTAACTCCCCAGGAAGCATAAGAAATTAAAAATGGGCCAAAATTGGGTGAAATACCACATCTGACTCAATACGTGTTGTGTACCCCAATGGAGAAGGCCTGAGTCAAGTCCCATGTGAATTTGACAGAAGAGGCATTCCTTGGTTGTAGCAAGCAAGCCGGAGGCTATCCAAAAAGGGGGATTTTCTAAATCCATTTTAAAAAAAATTAAAAGCAGTGACATTTGTCCAAACTGATTTCCATAATTACATGGAAAACTTCAATAAAGCTTCAAAGAGACACTCTTCTCAGGGATAAAATAGCAAACCCATAAATAATACTCCATTCCCATAAATTGCATACAAAAGATTGATGATTCTTTATAAACTCGTGGATTCTTTACATTATTACTAAACATGAATAGCAAATATCAAATTATAACTGAGGCAATAAAGATATCTAAAAGAAGGAAACGCTTGAAAATTTCTAGATCTTGGTACATAAAATTGTCTAGATTAATAATTTGATGCAGAAAATTCAAATGAGTAAACACTTAACTCTTAAGGAAAAAGAATATGCGAGTGTGCAAATGACACTCATTCCATATAGCTTTCATAAACTTACCTCTGAATAACAGTGTGAGCAACTTGTCTAGAACAATATTTAATAAATAACCAAAAATCACTATAACTTGTAACAGCACTCTTCGATGACTATTGGCAGCAGAAAAGCTCAATAGATTGGGTGAACTAACAAGTAGGATCTTAGTGTGCAGAATTTGATACAAAAAATGTCTAGACTAAGGACTTGGTCCCACAGAGCGGATAATCAATCTGATTATTGGTGTGCAGGAAGCTCCAAGAAAACTCTATTTTGCAACTACAGGCAATGCATGGAATATTGTTCCTAAAAACTGAAGTGCCTATATTGTTGGCAGGATAGTTTGAACTGCAGCTGTAGATGGGGGATAGAGGTTTCAAGTAGCCACTCAGAAAACTTACAATATCTTTTGCCCAAATGACATACTTTGTGTGCTAAAGTTTTAAAGGAAAAAAACAATGCTAATAAATTTGAATAGAAAGTTATTAGTATCTGTATTTGTAGCCGGATATCTGATGTTTCATGGAACCTATTAACCTGAAAATGGCTCTGAATACCCTTCTACAGTAGCTGCAAAGGAAGTCAAGACAGCTCCCTCCATGGAGAGTTGCCAAGGAAGGGGTTGCCCTGTGCAGGTGAAACTCTGGACGCTTTCTAGTGCGAACTATATGTAAAATTTGAAACTAACCTTACAAACCTCAATTGCCATTTCTTCTGGTAGAAGAGTTTATGCAGGTGTTGGAGACGGGGACCTGAGAATTTGCAGCATCCACTTCTGATTTTTTTTTTTCAGGAGGTGGGGGAATTATGGAGAAATGACAAATGGATGTAGTTTGCACTTTTTTATTGCTATTCCTTCAATATTTCTAGAGGAAGTCTTCAATGGAGATTCAAGAAATGATGTTTGCCAAGGCGAAATATCAAAATCTCCCCTCCATGGGGCTACTAGGTAAATTCTGGTACATCAGGATTCAGACTTTGTTAATCCAAATGAGTGGTTTGAAATAAATTAATGTGTATGTACGCATGCATTCTCAGGTAATTGAAAAATTCCGGTGAGAAACTTTGTAAAACTGCTCAAAATAAATGATATTGAGCAGTACTCATTTCACCCTTATGCTTTTAACTTGGATGTCCAAAATAGTGTGAGTTATAGTTTGACTCTTAAACCGTAAGCCTTACTGGTTCAAAATGAAAATCAATATATCTGAGCTACTAAACACCCTGCCATGCTTTATTCACAAACAGATTCCCAACTACATACAACGACAGTAAGCTCAGCAACCAAATATAAGTATTGAGGATCTTTAATCCCAAAAGGTACTTCCGATCGCAGAACTGAGACAAGCACAGTGTTATAAGGAAAAATAAAAACAAAATCCAGCTACACATAACCAACCAGCAGATTTGATCTTATCTCCCCACTGACAGAAAAAGCTGTCTAGGAGGAAAAACTGGACTATATCGACAATGCCAATCCACTCCCAAGTTTTTGTAGCAAGCGGTGAAAGTTTCTGGTTGATAAATATGAGTAAATCCCTTCTTTCTCCAAAAGAAATCCATTTAAAAAGAAAAAAAAGAAATTCTCGCAATTAGAATTGAACTTGCTACTCCACAATGACAAATTTTCAAATGTAACTTATGCTTGAGAAAAAGAGAGCGAAATTCAGATGCAAGTTCCCTTAAAATACCTGAAAAAATTCAAATGCGAATTCCCTTGAAATAAAACAAAAAGTTTCGGCTGCGAATTTCTTTTAAAAAGTATACAAATTTCAATTGAAATTCCCTTTAACAATTGCTCAGTGATTACCACTAAAATATTTAGTTTGGAAGCCAGGAAGTTGAAAATTCGAATCCAAACACTGTGAACTCACTCTCACATGTTGGAGAAAACCTATGTATTTTTTCCTTGATAGATATGAGGTAAAAGCCCAATATAACCAGATTACTGACAATTACAAAGTATTCGCTTGAGACTATACAACGATCGAACCAGTCACTAGACGTTGACTATTTTCCTATACAAAACCGGGGCAAAAATTTCAAACGCTGTTTGAAACATAAATATAAAATCCCATAAAAGAAGCTCAAAATCTTCAAACGCAGAGAAAGAGCGACAATTTACAAGCGCAAATTGATGAAAGAAAAATTGATCGGAAAAATAACATTAATGTTATGTTGAAATGTATTAGAAGAAAACTGAAATTGCTAATATGCCCTACCAGTAAATTGATCGAGGGCATCGCATCCCTTGTTGCGGGCGAGGGCATTCAAAGGAGGACCGGGCAAGCGGCTGCCCCGCACCCAAAAGCGGAGGAGCCGCCACACTCTTCGGAGTAGAAGGCCCGTGACAATGATCAACAGCGCCCACAGAATAGCGTTCACCTCATGCACTACGTAATCCCGCATCACCGCCACCGCCCTGCTCTTCCCCATCACTGACCAAAGCCCGGCATTCCATGACCACGCATCTGCTACATCGTCGCTCCAGCCACTCATCGTTCAGAGCAAATTAAGAAAAATATATCGCTCTCGTATTCGAACAGCTTTGTGATAGTTCGTCCGCTCAGGCTGTCTTTAGTCAGCCAAGGGCGATCTGTCTCCTGACTAAACAACTGTGAGTGTGTGTCCGAATTGCAAAATTTGGAGCAGCGCTCTCCGCATCTCCTGGCATAGCGCACTGCAGCGTTGACTTGCACGTGTCCGTTCGGTTAGCGGAGACTCACCTGTTGGCCCAGTTTCACGGGTCTTAATTGCTAAACTATCATATTCGACAGCGGGGAGAACGGCGAATTACGCTTGTACTCGCCATGGAAGTGTACATCTTTTTGGCTTATCGAAACGCGTGCTGAAAAGTCTATGGTGGCCTCTTCACTTTAAGGTAGGTTTTTGGACAACTCTAGTGTTTTGGACCTCCACCTGAAATGGTGCTTTGTTCGTAGTTATATCCTTGGAACAAGGTACACTGCATCTAGGTATAAGTTCTAAATTTGTTCTGCATTTGTTTTGAAATTTTAATGGGAAGTACAGATCTAATTAGTGTTTGTGTTTGTTTAATATGTTATTATAATAGGATTATTTAATTCATCTTAGAACATAGAATTTTTTATTTAAAATAAATATTTATTTTTATTAATTTTGTATGATTTAAATTCTAGTGATATATATGATTGTACGAGTTACATAGTATAAAGTTTGACAATTTTGTTTCTTTATCGTTACATTTGAGGTAGCGTATCAATAGAATAAATTATGTGAATTACTTCAAATCACATCATATCACATCTACACTTGTTTACTTTTCACCTAAGAAATAAAAGGACTTCCATCTTCTTTATCTCTCACATTTAGAGTATATCTATGATGTAGTTTATCAATGAAATAGTGTGTAAGTTGTAAAAAAAATCTCTTATAAAATGTTTAAATAGTTAATGAAGTTCATTGGACATACTAGTGTTGATGCCAAAAATACAATTTATAAGCCACCACACCTCTTTGCTCTTTGTACTCGGCAAAAACAAGTGAATGTCTTGGATTTCCAATTATTGCAAGTAATATAAATTGTAGCATAAATTATAATTCTATAAATTCGCATATTTGTCAATGAACCATTATTGTTGAGGCGTATATTTATAGTAACTAATACTCCAATAAAAATTTGGACAAGGAAAAAGAGGATAAGAAAAAGGATAGTAATTATAAGTTAAGGTAGACTAAGATCAAAATAATACAAGAAAATATTTTACAACGTTGCAAGCCCTTCCACTTAAATAATTTATTTCAATATGTATCAATGTTGAGTATGAGCTTTATTCATCTTTATTTACCTACCTTTAGTTTACAATTGATTGTTGTATTAAAGAATGTAATCAACGTATTAGAATAGCAAAGGGGATATTAAATCCGATATGAATTTGTATTTTTTATTACCATGTCAAAGCGCTAAAAAAAATTATTCTAAATTGTATTTGATTATATACTTGTAATTATTTTTCTTCAAGAGAAAAAATATTATTAATGACTTTATAACAGATAAGAAGATAGAAAGCTTTGTTAGTGCCTGAACTAGAAGGTCCCAAATTTACAATGTGGCTAACTCCTTCCTCCTTTGTTGCTCTTTTTCACTTTGTTAGTGGTGCAGGAGCACCATGTTCAATGAATGCCTTTAAAAGGCTAATTTGTAAAATTTGTGTGTTCAAGTCTAAAATAATGTGTCAAGGCCATGTAAAGACTAATTTGAATGTATTCAAGCCATGTAATAGGTCCAAGGTGGTCAAAGAGATGAAAAAATGCAAAACTTGTAATATTGTCAAATATGTGAAAAGAGCAAAAAAGAAAGAATATGAAAAGACAAAGTGGGATTTGAAGGAATAGGTCGTTCAAGGCAGTTGAAGAGGCGGTTACTAGTTTGGAAACATCTATAAAAACATTGTAAAAGGCCAAGAAGAGGCAGATTTCTTGTATTTTTGAATTAAATAGTGAATAATACCCCTATTTTCTGAGTTTTGTAGCATTCTTCCATTGTTTTTATCTTTGTACTAGTAGGTTAGGAATATCAAAGGCTAATACTCATGTGATCTCATTCAGGAAAGAGTTAACTTTCATTTCAAAGAGTGGGAGGCTAATCTTTTAAGAAGAAAAAAAGAATCAGAGGCAACTTCCTGTGTCTCGGTTGGTGTTCTTCTTATTGAGGGTTTGAGAGTCTTTAAGTAATTCAATGGTCATTCCACCGATGTAGGGTTAGTTGGTCAGTGGAATGGAATGCTTTTAATGCCCTTTCAATATTAGATGTGTGTGTGAGTGTAGGGGTAAACAAGAATGTAAGATATGATGTTGTTTCAAAGCAGATTTATGAGTCTTTTCTTCAAAAATGGTGCCTCTATGGTATGAAAAGGTGAATTAACACTTGCTAAGGTATGGAGATCGATTAGAATGTTCATGCAAACTCATTTATAGGTGTTAGTAACAATGGTTGTTGGAGGTTTGCAAATGATGATTCCAAGAAACCCTCATGTAATTGTGCCTAAAAGGCCTAGAATTAAGGGTTTTGTGGGATAACGCCTATTTGGGCTTTTCAGCCTATGAAAATTGTTGAATCTTAAGTTTTGTGAGTGGATGAAAGGTTTTTTGAGGACATTTAGTGTTTTGGTGTAGATTAAAGACCACTTCATTTGTAAAGTAGGGCTAATTGATGGGTTTTTGCAGCATTTAGTCCATTTTTCTTATGGTTGTTACAAAACAGTGTATTTGCTTCTTGTGGTATGTTGCTATTGATTGAAATGGGTCTCAAAATCTGTGTTGAGATGATGAACATGCTTTGTGCTAGAAATGAAGTTACCCGATTCAAGGGTTTGGTTACCTACTAAAGTAATGAAGGCTAGGTTGCTAAAAACAGATAAACTGATGAAATTAGTGAAAGAATGTTTATTTATGTTATGAACCAACCTAAATGATGTTGTTACAGAGGTATCTATGTTTGATAGAAACCTAGAAGGCTATCTTGGTGATTTGGGTGTCTTGAACAAGGAATACACAATGTGTACAAAGATGTTTTGTCTACAAAATCATAAAGTTTGCCAGGTCTGTGAGTATGTTCATGGTTTGTTATAAGAAAAAACTTGAGGGATATAGTGTTTTGTAAATCAGGGAACAGTTGGTAGCATGAATGAATGAATGAGGTTGTTTTGCCTTGTAGAATGTAAAATGACAATGAATATTACTTAGTGAATTTAAGTCTGAATGCTTCTGGATTTGATTGTGTGGAGTCTTTTTTCATCAACGTTTCGGATCACACTCTGTGAACCATCATCAGGATAGAGAGTTGATGAAAAAAGACTCCACACAATCAAATCCAGAAGCATTCAGACTTAAATTCATATGGATTGTGGAAATCTAATTACATTGATTACTTAGTGAGTCATGAAAGAATGAAATGGTTCAGTGTTCAAGAACTAGTTATTGTTTGATTCTGTCATACTGATGATGGTTGAGTTGTATTCAAATTTGATAAATATTTGTAATCCGGATTGGATGATTTGAGGTTTTTGAGAAATGAAGAATCAAGTGAAATTGTGTGAAAGTTTGATGAAAAGTTAAGTGAATAAAGATGTTTGTTCAATTTGATCTTCTCCAAATAGAATTGTGTCTGAAGAACCCTGATGGTTTGTTAGTGTTTGATTGTTCTCTGCATCAGTTAGTCCCATCCTAGATTATTAATTTGAGATATTTCTTAATGGGTCTCCCTTGGTCAAATTTTGCAGAGGTGTTGTCCCCCTTCATCTCTCATGTGCTTATCAATGTGTTAACAGTTGCAATAATCCAAGAAAATTCTAAGTGTAGGATTTTTTGGGTCATTTCTCTTTATTTATTGGGATTTCAGGCTTTCCCTTGCCTAAGTATTGTTTCATTTGTCCCTAGAAACTCCAATTATTTATGTTAAGTCCTTTGTATGTAAAAGTGTCAAATCCTTTGCTCCCTAGGTATCATTTACTTGGCACCCCTTATCCTTAGACTCCAACTTCTCCATCCTTATCTTAAGTTTTCCTTTCATGTTAGAGTTTTAACTTTATGTTTGCCTAGGTACCTAGTTTTCCTTCCTTGATCCTCAAAACCTTGGCCATTCACCTTGTGTTCCCCCTTTTGCCAAAGTTTCAAAGTTTCCCTTCCCCAGTTATGTTTTTCATGTTCCCTTGATCTCCAAAACCTCGACTCCTTCTACTTTCTCTTTGGCATTAGAATTTTGCACTTACCCCTATTTGGGTACTTGGTAAGCCTTGCTCTCGATCTCCAATCCCCAATTCCTACTCTTCCTCATTGGTCATCAAGCCTACAGGTGAACCCCAAACTTTGGCACCATTTATTTAGTGCAAAGTCCTCCCTACACCCTTGTTCCCACTATCGACATGTAATAGATTTATATCATTTTTTTGAGTGTTCCACATACTTGGAAACTT
>VDFB02273181.1:0-46662 GCA_007258455.2 Sequoia sempervirens | reverse complement strand
TGTCACCACAAAGACTTCATTTTACTGGGGAGGAATCATAAGCAACTGCTTCCATGAGCAGTTTGTCAATGTAAAGAAGAGCTCCAAGTTCTATATGACTTCCTATCTCATCTATTCCTTGGCAGATCGAAGGTAGTACAATGGATTGTTTCTAGCACCCGATCGGGAGTAGGGTTGAAAACTCAAGGCCTATGATAGGTACCCACAGCTCCAGTACCGAAACTTCAAGAGGGAATATTGCAGAGTGAATGACTCCTTCATCAGCCATATTATCAGAGTGATTGTCGGGGACTTCGAGAGGAAGGTCTCCCACAGTGCCAGGGTGTTTTTGAAGTAGTATGCCTTCCTCTTCATTCAATAACTGAAGTTCACATACATCCATGCCCAAGGCTTCACTGAAAGGCCAAACAAGTTGCCTCGATACCCCAACGACCGAATCATCCTACTAGAGCTTTCCCGACAACTCCAACACATACAAGCAATCTTCAGTAGCAAACACATAGCAGGGATCTCTTATCCCATGACTCTCAGCCAGTGCATGTACCAACTACAAACTTTCCAGTGTGCCGGTAAGTCCGAGAAGGAACTAAAAGATTACTATTTTCACCTACACACTGCTCGCCCACGGATAGACCCATATGGCCACATAAGAAAGGTGCTAGGGCCGGGGTTCGCTCATCTCCACCACATTGAAGACTTTTGGGGGCATTGTCAAGATGATAAAGAGGTACGTGCAAGGCACTACATGTGGATGATAGCGTATTTCATAAGAAAGGTGTAGCCATTCCCTATTCCGGACCAGGTCGAGGAGGACAATAGCACCATAATGGACCCCAGGTATCCCGCAGTTTCCAACTTGCCGCTACCAACAATAGATTGGGACGAGCAGGAGGTCGATGACCTTGATATCATAACCAAGCCAATCTTGGCTCGTACTAAGGAGTTGGTTGATGGACGGATAGCCCAACTGAAACATTGGGAAGTAATTTTGACTTATGAAAGGCTCAAAAGTGAGCAGAGTGCCATAGAGGATGCTGCTGCTGCCACTTCAACCAGCGGGACCTCCAAGTCTCCTCTAGTCACCAGATCCAAGAAGAGAAAGGAGACAGAAACAGAACAATCTCCCGACCCTAAGGTCTATGCAAGGAAAGAAATGGGGGGATTCATCCCCCAAAAGGCTCAAATGAATGGGGCACACCGCAGAACAACCGTCAACCCAAGAGGAGGAAGCAAAGAGTATGGATCAATTGGAACCCCTCTTTGCTCTCCCTGCCCCCGCCATTGCACCACCTACCTCCCTAGCTATGATCACCATGTCCTCGCCAGCAGTGGACATTTCTGTCCATCTTGCCCCTTCGCCTCTGGCTGAGTCTGTAATAATTGTCAACTCTTCTTCTTCCATAACTACTCCCCCTTCCTCCGCTACCATGTCACCAACCACATCACTCCCTCTGGCAATAGTAACAACACCTATTCCCACTTCCAACATGTCTGAGGCTCTCTCAAGACATATGCAAAATCTTCCCCCTGAGCTCTCCCAAATCCTAATGGATCCCACTCTTCAAGCAGCCCTTGCACAAGTCCTCGCTACTGCTCAGCCTTCACAACCACCGATAGGGCCACCAGCTATGGAAGCTACCATGCTAATCTCTAAGGAGTGGGAGGAATGAGAGCGAGAAGCTTCGAAGCCCTTTGAGGAGGAAGCTGATGAATACCACGAGCACTTGGAGTATGAACACCGAACCATTGATAGGGTGGCTTATGAGGAGGATGGAACGAGCTCTTCTGAGATTGGGGACGAAGAAGATAGCACCAGTGGTAAGGTAATTGTGCAAAGCTTTGACGATGATCTTGAGGAAGAGCTGGCTCGGCAGCTGAAGGACATCGAGGTGGGACCAGAAAGGTCACCCCGTGACGAAGAAGGATAGCCACCAAAAGATAGTCCAAGAGAAGATTTACTTGAGAGTGGGACCCAAGTTGTCAAGAGCCTCAAAGTCGAGCAATCCAAGGAAACTGTGCACGAAGTTGAGCGTGCTGAGGAAAAGAAAGAAGAAGAGACAGCAGGAAAAGAGAGTCCCGTGCAGCAACTGTCTACCAGGCTTCCTATCAAGCGCCTTGTGTTCGTCCATAACTCTGACGAAGAAGAGGGGGATGCAAGCAAAAGGGGAGGGAGGAGCTCAGAAGATAAAGAAATAGAGGCTTTGACCGAGAGAGGCAAGGGTGATCATGGATCACCTAAGGGCAAGTCTGTCGTGCCAGAGTGGTTAGAGCAGCAGCTTGAGAGAAGAACTCCCGTAGTAAAGGACCCAAGAGCGAGACTAGAGGCTATCTTAGCCCCAGCTCAAATCACAACAAAGAAGGAAAAGAAGCTTAAGATCCAATCCAAGGTAACGATGGATGCTTCTGGGTCTCGAACTGTGCAAGTAGCCACGCCTATGGTAGGTCAGGAAGGGATAACTTACAACATCTCCACCATGGATCTAGGGACCACCACTAGAGAATAGAAGGTAGGGCATCTTGAGGAGTCAGTGGCCATGGTGGTACATTTGATAAGGCAGGACAAGATTTCAAAAGATGAGCTTAAAGCACAAGTGGCTTCTTTATCAGATTACATCCAGTAGTGGTCATCGATGGATGACCTACCTACCACGTCCACAACTTCACCCTAATTGTTGTGCAAAGAGCAAATCGATGAGATGGAGAGAAGAAAGAACTTAGAGAGGACTACAAAAGACTGGTTCTGACAAGTCTTATATGTTGGAAACATGGGAATTGGTCGGGCTGTTCAGACAACCAACAAGTTCTTGGACCTGTAGCAATCCTTGGAGGGCACCAAGAGGATATGCACTTACTTCCTTGCAGCATACAACTCCACCTTTCTAAAGATCGAGGGTATCCTTCAATTACCAGAAGCCACGTGAGAAAGGGAGCTTGTGTTTAAGAAAGACAATCACAGGCTGATGGATGTATGGCAGCGAGATTTTGCCAATAGGAAGGAAAGGTGAGAGCAAATAATGAGCAAGGTGGATCCGGATATAGAATGGATAAAGGAAATCAGGGCAGAATGCACTCGTTATCTCAAGATGATGATAGAATATGATATGCCCACAATGCAAATGGATCCAGAAAAGGTGAAGCCTTACTTCCAAAAGAAAGTGGAGGACGGGATGTCTAGTGAAATCATGGTGGAATTCATGAGTTTTGCTGCCCGTGCCTTCGATCAGTCAGAGCTATTCCGAGACCAGGGTGCAAAGTATGATAAGGACTGGAAAAGGCTAGAGGATAACGTGAAGGAGTGGAGCTACCAAGTGCTAAGGTATGAGATTATTGAAGTGGACAAGCTCCAGGCGGTCATCCTCAAGTTCATAGAATATGCAGCATCCAAGAAGTAGGAGGACAGCCATGTTGATGATAAAGAGCTCCTTAAAGAGTAGCTATAGTAAAACAACAATCAGCTAAAAGACAAAATGCTACAGTGTCGTCACTAGAGGACAAAATAGGGAAAATGACAAAATGTAATTTTAAATTGTGATATATTGGGGGTAAGTGAAACCCTATTTTTTAATGAATCTTGGCCACACAATGAGAATTAATCTCTTTCATTCATTTGAATTTTTGGGCACTATAAATAGGACTCTCCTCTCATTTGCAAAGAGAGTTGAGTTGTTGTAAAGACATGCTATAGAAATTTATAAGGAAAAGACATTGACTTGGTGCATTTTCTAAGTTTCTCACATGTTGCTTGATTCAATCTCCATTGTTAGATGTTTAACTTGATTTTATTGATGTTCTAGTTAACCGTTTTCTTGTCTTGATAGATTTTAGGAATGTTGTCATGTGATTATGAAAATTCCTACTGTGTAGATGACTTCTTAGTCCATACTTTTTGTTGTTTGCTAATGGTAGATAGTTGTGTAAAGTTAGTCTGGGCTTGAATTCAAAGCTGCTCCAAAAATTTGATCTATGTTCATGCATGCACATGGTGAATGAAAGACGAAACATTTGCAGACCTTAGAAGATAGCACAAATTCCATGGGACTGTGAGATTTTTGGTTAAGTGGAATATTGTTTCCAAGAAGCTATCCATTGCAGGAACTCCATCATCATTGTTCACAATTAGTTGCAGATCCAGGAACCTCCTCTCTTCCCTACCCTTTTTCATTTTATTTAATGAGTAACCTATGCTAAGGTTCATTGCACATTGTAAAGCTAAATCCAATGACAAAATGGAGTTCAAGACAGCTGTTTGAACCTACAGCTAACGCATAACAACTCTCCCATCTTAAGAACTCTATTTCAAGATCCAACTTCCCCACTTTGTAATTCATCTGTAAAACTGCCTTGTGATTCTAGCAAATCACATCAAACAACTGAGATATTCCAAGCACTGTCAAGACCTGACATTAGAGACCTTGAGATAGTGTTTTGCAATCTGATTGTGGAAGATTGTCTTTCAAGAGAGGTAGTGCACCTACGCACTGTCTGTGTTGAGAAGTGCATAAAAAATACATCAACAGAATTGGCACTAGAGGGAGGGCAGACACATCAGGAATAGAAAGCTAAAGGTCAAAGTGAAGCTGTATTGAATCAGATCGTTCTCCCCAGAAAGATTTCAAAGAGTTCTACGGTCAACACCAAACAAGGGAAAATTTGAGAAATTGCAGCCTCCTAGAAGAGCGAAGTGAGTTAATGGAAGTAGCGTTGCCTGTTCCTCTTCCTCCATTCCATCCACTTCCATTCCACCCTCACCTTCATTCAACTGGCCTTCGTCTTCCAGCCAACTATCTGAAACTGCATTTTCACCTCCCTTCTCTAATAGCCAGGGGATTGCTTCTCTCCTGGCCCTTCCAACCCAAAGTACTGTCCAAACAGCTGTAGCTCAAGTGTAGCCCCAGACTACTATTTATTGTGGGTACAACCCCAACTTGCCATTTTTCAATAGCAGATACCACCTCTGCCTCCCGCCATGGCTTGGTTAGCACACAACCCTTCGCCGATTCATTTTTCCGCTCACCATGATATGCCCAAGAATTCGGAGGGATTTTGTTCGAAGTTCCATCCTCGCGACCTACAGAGAATAGCTAAGGAACACATCAAAATATTTGAGACAACAATTACTGAAATGCAAGTCGACCATGAGCATGTTGCATGCCACCTCTTTCCGCATTCGTTGGGAGAAGAAGCCTTCTATTGGTACATCAATCTACCGAGGGGATCTGTTACCTCATGGAACCTAATGAAAAATGGCTTCGTGCAGAAATACAAGATTCCTATCAGTCCTTCAGAACTTTACCAGCAGTTTATGTCTGTTAGACGAGAAACAAATGAGCATATTGGCTCCTTCAACGACCTCTTTCATCTGGCCTACACAAGGCTTCAGGACCCATACCTCCATAATGATGACACGATCCTCCCAGTTTACTATGCGGCAATGGATAACCTCATGTCGGCTCTAGTAAAAAGGATGCAGCAGCCACCCGCCTCATTGGTGGCAGCCTATAAAGAGGTTGTTATTGCCAGTGCGGACTTGGGGCAGAATATCTTCGGCCCGCTGCCTTCTTTGGGGCCAGTAGCTCACCCAATGCAGATTCAGGGTCTTAATCAGGAATTCACTCATCAGACCCCTCTTATGAACCAGATACCTCAGTTGCCCATCGTCCCACATCTGGGGCAGCCACTGAATTATGCGCCTCTCGTGCCTTCATATTTGCAGCCTCAGCCGCAGCATAACCATGCTCAAACTTCTCAACAATAGCAGGTGTATTTCCAACAGCCCCAGGTGCCATTGTACCTATCGGGACCAGAATTTCCTCCAGCGTATCAGAATCAGCCGGTAGCCCCACCCGCATTCCTCCAAAATCTGGCGTCACAGCCGAGTAATACAAATGATGCACCTGACAAATCGGAATAATCAGTTACAGGCCTCCCAATGTAATTTTCAGTCCAATCTTAACTGGGATAACTGAGACAATAGGGACAACAGGGATAATCGAGAAGCAAGTACTTCCTTCAGGTAGAATTATAATAGGGGACAAAACACTAATCAAAATTCAGAAAGGAGACCCTCTTAGAGGCAGAATTGCATGTGGAATACTAGGCCCAATAACAGAGGTGTCCCTATGCCTTTTGACCAACCGGCCAACAATGAAAAGACAACTAGTGGAGTATACCTTGCCAAGGCAGCGTTGTCCAGATGGTGTCGGATTCACAAAACCAGCAGACACTCTGAATTGGATTGCCCCGAGTTCCAGACAGCTGCTGAAATATTTCAGGTAGAAGTGTAGAATGCAGTCGATAATACTGGCTGTAGGGACATCGTCCCATCTGAGCCATATGATTCCTCCTATCTCGTGGTTAACCAAGCACCATTTTCGCGGGGTGATCGCAACGAGCCCAAAGTCGAGCCTACTCCTGTTGAGGGTGAAGAAGTGCAAGAGGTAAGAAATGAATAAACTTTAGCTCAACTTTTCGATTCTGTGGACAATGGCCCTCTAGACGAAGAAGAACCTTACACAGATGAAGTCCATATGTTCCATCAAAGGTCAACTCCCTACTTCCTTAGGAATAGACAGGCGGGTGGACCCTTTACGACTTCTACCCCACCAAACAATTTTGCCACCCCACCTGATCTTGATGCCAGCAACAACCCTAGACTTCCCCATATACCTACCTAATACCTCAATAAGAATGGGTCTCAAAACCAGTCACAAAATCAAACTCAAGGACAATCACAAAATCAGCCTATTCAAATGAAAGTCCAATCCCCTAGCTCTGCAATAGGTTAGGCTTTTAGTTTGGAGATTGAACAAATGGGTGAATATGTGGCGAAAGAGTTCAAAAGGGTGAAAATCAGCTTATCTGCCTTTGAGTTACTCAAAGTCCCTGTCGTAAGATATGCATTCTTTAGGGTCCTTAACGGGACCCCATCCTCCTGGATAACCCAGGAAACATCAACTGAGAGGGTTACCTTCGAAGAGCCTAGGAAAGAACCAAAGATACAGGATAATACTGGAAAAAGGAAGGATGTCCCTGTAAATCAATCTGTAGGTAAACAAATGGAAAAGGAACCAAAGCAGAGTAATAGGCAGTTTTCCAAGGACCAACTGTTTAGGCAGACCAAGGATAAAGGCAGTGATAAGAACAAAGGTCAAGTCGCTCACATGGATACACCTATGGGCATCTTCCAAGGGAGATTGGAAACTCCTTTCTTTACCACCATCTGAATATTCAAGAAGAACTTGCATAACTACTTGCTTGATTCATGAGCGTCTACCAATGTTATGCCCTTGGCAGTATGCAAGGCTCTTGGCATCACTCCCACGCCTTCAAGAAGAAAAGTGACTCAGCTAGACAAAACAGAGATTAGCATTGTGGGAGAAATAAATCGGATCTCGATGCAAATTGCCATAGACCCAAGGATACAACAAGTCATTGATATTCAAGTGGCAGACATTCTTGATCCATATGGAATCTTGGGAAGGGAATTCACCAAGGCACTAAATGGATATACTGCCACAAACCTTTCCCATATGTGGCTGCCGTGGAAGGGGCTGCCAAACCAAATTCGTATCGACTGCAAACCCCGTATTAAATATATGATCACGTAATACAACAATCTTAGTGAAGTGCTTTTTATTGAGATAGAGCTGGGCAATTACTGTCCCTTTGCCTACCAAAATGAGGTTGAGCCTCAGGAAGAATGCGACGCCAAAGTTCTCTTAGTGTTATGTGGTCCTCCGACTGATTGTATTCAAATGCCTCTGAGTGCGGAAATGTTGGTGTATCAATGGAAAATTGGATGACGTTAGTTTATTAAATAATAAACAATCAAAAATCCAAAGAAGCTATCAAGAACAATGGAAAATCAAAACAAAGAATGATTATACCTTCCTTTCCTTCCATGCTTCACCTTCATAGCACCTTCTAATTTGCAGCAAATTGAATGAGGCCCTCAGATTTCAAATGAACAACCTATAATAATGTCAAAGTCCTATGCAAATGTTGAAGGATTTATAAAATTATGCCTATGTCTATGACAATTATGATAAAATGAAAATAATGACTACTAATGCCAAATGACTATAATGCCTAAATTCAAAAATGAAGTTGTCGGATCCTGAAATTATGAGCAAAATTGTCTTTTATAGAAAACACAATTTTGAGCGGACGGATGAGATTAAATTCTAAGAAAGACCTAGAATGAGAGGTCCGGATTAAATCTGAGAATCCCTAATTAGGGTTAGGGAAAAATCCTTAATCGAACGATCAGAATAATATCTCAGATAATCGGATTGACGGTGGAGAATAAATGAAGAAATTAATTAAGGAAATAAAGACTTTCGAAAAATCAAGAAGATAAGATTGTCTGATTTGTGAGATTCGAAAAATTAGGAAGATAAGATTTGAACTGAAGATTCGATTTAGAAAATCAAGAATCTGCCCGATTACTTGATTTTTAGAAGATTAGTTACCAATTTGAATTAAATTAATTCAAATTATGGATTTTGAGAGATAATAAATAATCTTTTTCAGATTATTTATCAAAAAGGACTCACAGTTAAGATTGAAATGACATTTTAAATAATTTAATTTATTTAAAATGATAGGAATATTAAATAATTAAGTTTAATTATTTAATTTAGAAGATAAGATTAATTAATTAAATAAATTAATCAATTTATTTAAATAAGACAATTAGTGACATATTAAATAAATAAATAAAACTTATTTATTTAATAATCAGGAAGAAATATATGACGAAGGGGAATTAAATAAATTAAGAAATTTATTTAATTAAGGGAAGACTTAGACAATTAATGATGTATTTAATAAATAAATAAAATTTATTTATTTAATAATCATGAAGAATAAATGACATGAATTAATTAAATAATTATGAATTATTTAATCAATAGTCGAATGTGGACTAAGGACATAATTAAATGTATTAATTATGTTAGGACGAAAGTGGTAAAAATGAAGCTTGTAGGCCTAGGCCATTTTTAGATGTCTACATTTTGCCCCTCTTTGTCATAATGTAGCATGTCGCATTGTGACAAAGAAAATAAGTCAAAAATATGCCCCAGTGCAAAATAAGATGAGGAAGAATGACAAGGAGGGTTGCGGTATGCCCCCTCGAGAGGACAGACAGGTTCCAAGAACATGGGTGTGCTCTCGAAATTTATTAGAAGACTAGAATATGAAGAGACGAAGATATTTTAGTGCAAAAGACATGAATGCAATGCTTATATGAGATGGGTGAGAGAAGATGACAAGACTAAATAAGATGCATGTTAGTTCCTAGACCAAATCCTTCAAACCTTACCATAGGACTTTAAATATTTATTGCTCTTAATCAGCATTGGGCAGATTGTTGTGATGGCCAACAAACACCATGATATGACATAGATCAAGGTGTGCAAGGCCGTACCATCACATAAGACAAGCAGTCACAGACAAGGAAGATCATGACTCATACCAAGAGCGTTATTGCCCCAGTCTTTGTCAGAATCAACCACAAGCAAAAAAAGACAAAAAGGACAAGTCATGAAACGTCGTTGCTCCTCTAAATCCCGTTGCCAGGACATCCTTGAGGAACTAGCAACATGATTGTCAGAAAGAAATAAGATAAAGCTATTATCATGATACGTCGCTACTTTTCTAAATCCTTTTGTCGGGATCTCGCTGAGAAACTAGTAACATGAGTGTCAAAAGACAAGACAAAGGTCATGATGCATCGTTGCTTCTCTAAATCCCGGTGTCAGGATCTTGCTGAAAAACTAGTAACATGATAAAAAGCCAAAAACAAATGCCAAGTATTTGCCAAGTGTGTCTGGATGTCAAGTTTTAATGATGTCGAGATGATGAATGCGGAAGGTTGTCATATTCAGGAAGGACACATCCTGAATAATGTCGATGTCTAGGAAGGACACATCCTAAAACACCAATGTCAAAGTTTTGTTCTTTAGAAGGACACATCTAAAAGAATGGTGATGCCAAGAGGAATGATCCTTAAGTGTCAGAAAGGATCCCTCGAAAATGTCAAATGATAGGGACGATGCCTAGGAAGGACACATCCTAAGGCACCAATGTCAAAGTTTTGTTCTTCAGAAGGACACATCTGGAAGAACGTTGTTGTCGAGAGGAATGATCCTAAAGTGTCAGAAAGGATCCCTCGAAAATGTCAGATGACAATGCCAATTCCTAGGAAGGACACATCCTAAGGCATAAATGACAGAGGTTATTCTTCAGAAGGACCCATCTGAAAGGTAACCAAGAGTTGATAGTTTGACTGGTTGTGATAATTTGACTTGTTTTGACTAAGTTTGACTTGTTTTGACTGAGTTTGACTAGTGTTGGCCATATGTCAATATTGTCATGATGATATGTGCCGATGAGATTGTCTTGCTGTGATAATGATTGTCATAATGAGTTTTGTTCGTTTGGGAAAGATTCGTGTTGTCTTGAAGACTTTTTGACGTGTGTGTCAGTGTGATGCCATGAACCCTAATGGATTGACCTAGTGCGGCCTTGGGGGCTCATTGACAGATGGCCTTGCCTACGTCATGCACTTAGTGACCTCGTAGTTCGACACGACCAATGACTTTGTCTTGATGAGCAAAGATTGCGTCATGATTTTATTTTGAAAAACCTAAGAGGACTGACCTAATGTCTCGGGGACTCAAGTATGAGTCTTGCCTACGTAGCAAATGCGCAGAGACAATGTAGTTCGGACAAACGATAAATACTGATTGATATGATTGAGTTTGACAAGAGATGACAATGTGTTTGCATTTTTCGAACAGTCTGATGTTTTTGTTTGTGGTTTTTTCAGGACGTTTTATGATTTTTAGGTCTTTTTTCAGGACATTTTGTGATGTTTTTTGTCTTTGTTCAGGACATTTTGTGATGTTTTTTTTTTTTGCAGGACCTTTTGCCATGTTTTTGGTCTTTTTGTCGTTTTATGATTTTTTTTGGATTTTGTTGTTTAAGAGGATCGTGACAAATGCATATGACTGATGCCCACACATGAGAATCCAAGGACAAACATGATTGTGCCCCTAGTCAAGCTGAATACCAATTGACAGGTGATGACAACGTTGTTTGACGTGGGAAGGACGCATCCCGAAACAACGTGAGGACAACAACGATAATGTGATGAAAGTATCAAGGTCTACAGTCGAGCTAGGAATGCAGTCAAGTAATGTTTTGGATAATGTGCTTGTATGAATTAGATTCGTTGCATTTGGAATGACTTGGTTAGGAATAAATGGGATGATGATTATCCTTAGACCGTTTGACAAGGAAAGCCAAGATAGGTGACAGGCATGAAAGGATATGGGGTGGCCTTGGTAAAGGACAGGAAACATGAGACTAAGGGATTTGTCATATGATTTTCAAGGACTATGTCATATAAGGACAATAAGACTATGATGGTCGATGACATGATGTTTCATGAATCATGTATGACCAAAGGATAGACATGTCAAGAGTTTTCCCAAAGCATGATTTATGTGTGTCAGTTTTATGTCAAGACCGAGGTAAGTGGGAAAATGGATGGAAATGATAGGGCTTAGATGGATGTCAATGTCATGAGGAAGGCATGGGAAATGAAACGACTTGCCCCCAAGTGTAAGAGTCCATATAGATGATTTATTTTACACATGACGCCTGTTTGCCAGGTTTTCATCATGGTACTTATCCAGGGCGCATGTTTGCCAGGTTTTCACCATTGGATGAAATTTTTCTCTTTACTATTTTTTTGAATTTTTTATTTTTTTGGTGTCACCAAGACGCCTGTTTGCCAAGTTTTCATCAGGGTGATGATTTTTTGATTTTTGATTTTGATTTTTTTGTATTTTGTGGATAGCCTGGATGCTTTAGATGACCACTGACTGTTCTGAATCCATTGACGATGTCGATGTAGAGGTTGGTGCCATGATATGCCCATAATGACCTTGTTGAAGGAGTTGTCTTGTCAGGATCGTAGCACTTGTATACAACTGATCGATGGCATTGTGATCCTTTCTGATACTAGAGTTGGCCTTATCAAAATACGCACATTGCGATAGAGTGCCATGAGAGTCCTTGTGGTAAAGAGTTGCTACCAAGATGTGACGGATTTGTGATGTGGGATCATTAGACTTTAGACGAGATGTAGGGTTATGACGAATGATGGTAGACGTGGAAAGATTGTTTGGATGTTTGGATGAATGACTTTTTATTTTCCAAACTTGGAATGGTGGATGATAGATTTTGGAGGGATGGTGTTTGGAACCAACACTTTTATATGCCTTCATTGATGACCATTTTGAAGGAGGTGGACATGTGTTATATGTGGGAGTCCTTTTGTATTGTGGCTCCACATTGTGATTGACTTTTTCTTTTGACCTATTTTCTTTGTTTGATCCATCTTTCTTTGGGATCCATTTTAATTTCATTTGTCCACTTGTCTTTTTGTTTGATTCAATGGCCTTTGACATTTGATTTTGATGTTTTGACTTTTAAGACTTTTGTTTTTGTTGGTTCCAAAGGGAAGGTTTATTTATGATAGAATAATGGTTTATGGTGTGGGTGGACGGGGTGTTGGCAGCAATCTTATGACAAGGATTTCTCATGGATTCCATTTTGACGTTTGTATCTGACAAAGTTGCCCCCAATATCGAGGAGGTACCATTGACATCATTTGATTTGTTAACTGAGGAATAACCAAGACCTTGATGTCTGTAATTTGCCTAAAGTTGTATTGGTTCTAGAATTCCTTGCTCGTGTATGCCTAATCCTTTCCCTTGATATTGCATGCTTTGACAGATTCTATTTGCAATGGGGTATTTATTGTTTTGAAAGCAAGATGCTAACGCATCATGATGTCTATGGACACTGTCACTTGTAATATTTTCATCTGCAAGAAAGCCTGCTCTGACAAAGATAGATGACCCTAGTTGATAAAGTGTCTTAGCTTCATTTTCATGTTGGACATATTCCTGACTTATATCTTTGGTCTAATCATGTGACATGTCAGGTTCAAATAATTCTGTTGGTGCTTCCAAGGAAATGTCGAAGCCATCATTATGTTTAGTGTCATAGAGTCCAATGATTTTAGCTATAACTTGATCATATGCAAGCATGTCCTTAGTGGAAGATTCTTGTTCTGGAGGAATATCATCTATGTGTCCCATGAAGGCAAGTGTCTCATCGTGGGAAGTGTCAATAGTTGAGGCTTGTATAGGGTCGGCAAGTGGTTGATCATGAATGGCATAAAGGTCAAGGAGTGGACCATTTTGGACTTCTTTGTCAATGGTAGGGTCTTGGTCGAAGATGGGGTTGTCATGGATTTGGACTTCTTGGTCAATGATGGGGTCTTGGTCAAAGATGGGGTTGTCATGGATGATATACTCAGAAATAGAGTCATTGTCAAGGAGAGGTGTGTTTTGGATGTCATGATTGTCTTGAAGGACTTCATGGATGGACTGAAAGATAGGGTCATGGGATGAACTGCCTTGTTCTTGACATGAGGGTGACATTATAATGTCATGCTTTGGGCTTTCATTTTGACATGTATCCTTAAGTGTAGACGATGGGATGTGACTTTGAGTAATGACAAAATTTTCATGACTAGATGTGGCTTGTGAGGGGATGACTTGAAAATGATTAATGGATGAAGGACTAGGATAGGACATGGAGACTTGGATTGGACTAGTATGTGAAGGACTAGGACAGGACATGGGTACTTGCATTGGACTAGTATGTGAAGGACAAGGGTATGACGTGGAGACTTGGACCGGATATGACATGGAGTCTTGGACTGGATTAGGATGTGATGGTATAGGATGTGACATGGGGACTTCGACCGGATATGCCATGGAGTCTTGGATTGGATTAGTGTAAGGTTGACTAAAATATGATGTGGAAACTTGGATGGGATCGATATGGTATGATGTGGGGATTTGACATGAGTTGATAGATGGTTGATAGGGCATGTAGACGTTGACAGGATTGATAGGTGAAGGACTAGCATATGATGTGGAGACTTGGAATGGACTAGTGGACAGATGGTTTCCCTTGTCAAGGTTAGGATAAGGTTGATAAGTGGACGTTTGTTGTGAATTATTGGTAGGATTTATGTCAAGCAACTGTTGGTGGTGAGGGCAGGATGATGTGGAGGTGGCAGGGCAGGATGAGGAGGCCGATGATGATGAGGAGGAGGATGATGCCATAGGTGAGGCCGAGAGACTTCTCAGATGGCAGATGGTGGAGGGAGAGGAGGAGATACCGTCCACCTCAGGGTTGCCGCCGGATGCCACAGTAGATCAGAGGGTGTTAGACCTTCAGCAGAGATTGGATGCCAGCTTGGCACAGGTCAGGTCATTACAATTAGCATTGGAGGTGGCCCGTGTAGAGCGGGATCAGGCGGTGATCTGCCAACAGGATGCGGCCCAGTGGTGTACGGAGTTCGCGGCCTTATGCACATGACCCATGGGGGATATGGCCCGGGAGTTGGCCAGGGTTAGTACGAGACTGGGGCAGTACAAAACTCTATATGAGCAGGCAGTGCCACCAGAGCGGCGGGACCCTACCTTGTCCCGGTCACAGTCGAGGACAGGCAGCGGACATAGGTCAGGCAGTGGCAGTGGTACCAGTGTCGGAGGGTCTACCTCGACAGGGCACACTTCAGGGCACAGGTCACATCACTCACGCCAGCATACTCCTAGTCCTAGGTCGACTGGTTCGATACAGAGATCAATACAGGTACAGCCACCAGTTGGTGACCCATCTATTGGTCAGAGTCAGGTAGCAGTGACATCACAAATGTCCTTTACAATTGAGATGGCACCGTCCTTTGCAGCTCCATCAGTGGCACAGGAAGAGGTTGCAACAGTTTCAGCGCAGAGGTCAATACAGGATCAGCCACCAGTGACCTCACCGATGTTTGCCACCGTCAGGATGATACCCTCACTCGTAGTTCCATCAGTATCACAAACATAGGCTGCTACAGGACCACCTATTCCTTCAGAGCCAGTGACAGGGTTACAGCCACCACATTCTTCACCTCGAGGGGGTGATGAGAGCCTACCCTAGGGGCATACTTGTATTATGACACACTATGTATATTATTTGAGCCTGCGAGCTCCATTTTTGGGATATCCTATGACTTTATCCTGTGACATTGTACCTTTTTGAGATGATAGTATATGATGATGCAGTTTTGATGTGGCCTACATGTGTTATGTGATGCTTTTTGCTTTATGTATTATGACATGTATGATGTATGATTTGTGATGTATCATGTATGTGATATGATGTCTATTTTGTGATATTGATGCCATGACAATGCAATGTTTATTTATATGACTATGCTAATGATGTGCATAATGTATTTAGTAAAAGATGCAATGTTGATGATTATGATAATGCAATGTTTATGCATATGATTTGATGCCATGGGTGATGTATGTATGGACCTAATGTAATGTTTATATGATCATGTATGCACTTATGTTTTTGGATGTCACAGGATATCATCATGAGATGGACAAGAGAAGACGATGAGGCTGATGAGAGAAGATGACCAGACCAAGGATGACGTTAGTTTATTAAATAATAAACAATCAAAAATCCAAAGAAGCTATCAAGAACAATGGAAAATCAAAACAAAGAACGATTATACCTTCCTTTCCTTCCATGCTTCACCTTCATAGCACCTTCTAGTTTGCAGCAAATCGAATGAGGCCCTCAGATTTCAAATGAGCAACCTATAATAATGTCAAAGTCCTATGCAAATGTTGAAGGATTTATAAAATTATGCCTATGTCTATGACAATTATGATAAAATGAAAATAATGACTACTAATGCCAAATGACTATAATGCCTAAGAATTGAAATGAAGTTGTGGGATCTTGAAATTATGAGCAAAATTGTCTTTTATAGAAAACACAATTTTGGTGGACAGATGAGATTAAATTCTAAGAAGACCTAGAATGAGGTCAGATTAAATCGAGAATCCCTAATTAGGGTTAGGGAAAAATCCTTATCGAGCGGTTAGAATAATATCTCGATAATCCGGATCGGTGAGAATAAATGAAGAAATTAATTAAGGAAATAAAGACTTTCAAAAATGGAAAGATAAGATTATGGTTGTGGGGTGAAAAATCAAAAGATAAGATTTGGTGAAGAATTGATTTGGAAAATCAAGAATCCCGGTGCTGATTTTTAGAGATTAGTTACCAATTTGAATTAAATTAATTCAAATTATGGATTTGAGATAATAAATAATCTTTTTTGATTATTTATCAAAAGGACTCATAGTTAAGGAATTGAAATGACATTTTAAATAATTTAATTTATTTAAAATGAGAGGAATATTAAATAATTAAGTTTAATTATTTAATTTAGAAGATAAGATTAATTAATTAAATAGAATTAATCAATTTATTTAATTAAGACAATTAGTGACATATTAAATAAATAAATAAAAACTTATTTATTTATAATCAGGAAGAAAATATATGTGGGAATTAAATAAATTAAGAAATTTATTTAATTAAGGAAGACTTAGACAATTAATGACGTATTTAATAAATAAATAAAATTTATTTATTTAATAATCATGAAGAATAAATGACATGAATTAATTAAATAATTATGAATTATTTAATCAATAGTCGAATGTGGACCAAAGACATAATTAAATGTATTAATTATGTTAGGACGAAAGTGGTAAAAATGAAGCTTGCAGGCCTAGGCCATTTTTAGATGTCTACAGTTGGTAGAAGTAGATGACAAACACGATGGAAGTGATGAATGGGGACTACTCAGTGGATTCTAGGAGTTTATAGAAAAGTGCACAAGGGATCAACTCAACCTAGGGGCCTGAATGAATTTTCATGATCTCTTTTTTCCAAATTGGTGTAGGATTCACAATGCTGCCCACTTCGAGTTTGACTGTTGCTTATGTCAAACGACAGTCGAACATGTTAAAAAATCAGCTACTCCTCAGATGGGAACACCAAAAGAAGTGCCGGTGGAACCGCCAGCAACACAGCACCCTGAGCTAGGAAATTCCCCTAGGCTCACAGAGCTAGTCACCTAGCTGAAAGGGAGCAGAAACTTAATCGAACCCGAAGATAAAGAACTTTCCACATGTTGGACGCTCTGATTTGATGGATCCAAGTCCAAGCAAGGAGTTGAAGCTGGGTTGGAACTCATCAGTCCAACGGGTAAGATCTTTCTTGCTGCCCATAGATTGCAGTTTTCTTGCACCAATAATATAGCGGAATATGAGGCTTTGGCCCACGACCTTCTCATGGCCTTGAAAAAAAATGTCAAAATGCTACAAATTTTTGGGGATTCAGAACTCATAGTTAAACAAGTTAGGAAATTATATTCCTGCCATGATAGAAGGCTTTCCAACTACAGGCACAAGGTTTGGAATCTCTTAGAAAGCTTAGATGCATTAAATATACAATTGATTCCCCGCGCTCAGAATTGTATAGCTGATGCCTTGGCTCAAGCGGCCAGCATTTTGCAACCCCTCTCTTTATCTAGGCTCAAGAAATTCACAGTTGAGATGACATCTACGCCATCGATCCCAAATAATGTTACCCACTTGCAGGTCTTCAATGATGACAAACATATTCTCGAATTCATCACAAGCTTTGATGTCTTTGCAGCCTAAATAATTGATGAGGCTGATCTGCAAGAAGCAGAATTGGACATAGAGGGAGTTATTAATCTCAAAACCAATACAATCCCCAGAGGCATGGTGCAGTTAGAACGTATATTCGATCTGGATCAAATCAGAGATCAGAATCGACAAACAAAGAAGTAGGCGATAAGCAACTAGTGCGATGCTTATAACCTCGGGATAGCTGAGGAAATCAAGAATGTTTTTATTAGCAAGGTGTGCACGCTAGAGGAAAAGAAGGGAATTACGTATGTGTTGCAGAAGTACCATGACGTGGTGGCATGGAGCTACGAAGATCTAAAGACATATGACACTTATGTCATTACGCACACCATCCCTCTCAAGACAGAAGTGAGACCATTCCGCCAGCAGGAGCGTCTTATCAATGCCTTGTTGGAACCCGTCATTTACAAAGAAGTACATAAGTTGCTCTCTGCAAGGATTATTTTCCCAGTCAGACACTCTATGTGGGTGGCCAACTTGGTCCCGGTCAGAAAAAAGAATGGGGAGATTAGATTGTGTGGACTTCTGCAATTTGAACCGAGCTTCAAACAAAGATAATTATCCAATACCTTCATTAGATGAGGTGTTGCAGATCGTCAACAGCTCCCAGATGATGTCTTTCCTTGATGGATACTCTGGGTATAACCAAGTGATGGTACAGTATGAAGATCATCATAAAACGGTGTTCACCACTAAGTGGGGGACGTTCGCGTATAGGAGAATGCCTTTTGGGCTCATCAACGTCGGTGCCACCTTCCAACGCACCATGAATATCGCCTTCAAAGACCTGATCGACAAGTGCATAATCATCTACATGGATTATTTGACTGTGTTTTCTAAAAGGCGAAGCGATCACATCTTTGATTTATGCAAAGTATTTCAGAGGTGTAGGGAGTTTGGGGTTTCCCTTAACCCCAAGAAGTGCATTTTTGGAGTGACTAAAGACAGATTGCTTAGACACATCATTTCAGAATAGGGCATCTCCATAGACCCTGAACGCATCTAGTCATAGCTGAAAATCCCACCACCAGACAATAAGAAAGAATTAAAATCCTTCTTTGGAAAGATCAACTTCGTCAGGAAATTCATCATGGGTTTTGTGGAGATTGTTAAACCTCTCAATGCTATGTTGAAACAAGATTCCAAAATTGAGTGGACTCCTAATGCCAAACAAGCTTTCGAAGAAATCAAATGGGCCATTGCTGAGGTGCCTTTGTTAGTCAGCCCAGATTATTTGAAGCCTTTCTACATCTACTCGTTCGCTTCAGAGCATTCCTGTGCTAGCTTGTTGACCTAGAAAAATGATGAAGGAAATGAGCATCCGATCGCCTTCATGAGTGCTCCCCTGAAGGATGTTGAATTGCGATATCACAACATTGAAAAATAGGCATATGCTCTTGTCAGAGGGGTGAAGAAATTTAGACACTACATCCTACGCAATAAGGTGTTTTCCATTGTCCCCGACCCAGCAATAAAAATGTTGCTCATGCAAAATGAATTGGGTGAACGAAGAGCTAAATGGGTCACCCTGCTCCAAGAATATGACATGAAGATCCAACCGATGAAGCTGGTGAGAGGATAGGCACTCACTCACATGATTGTTGAAGCAGTGGCAGTGGCTGGACCCGAACTCACTGTGCAGCAGTACCAGCTTGAGGATATCTCCCCAGGAGAATGGTACAAGAATGCGTTTTATTATCTGCTGAACCACAAGTGTCCACCGCACTTGCAGGTTGTCCAAAAGCGCACCCTTAGATTGAAAAGTAATGGTTACATGCTACAAGGGTCCATTCTCTACAAGAATAATCATGAAGACATTTACTTAAGATGCCTTGGTAAGGAGGAAGCAGACCGAGTCTTAAAAGAGTTCCATGACAAATTTGGCACGGGCCATGGTTCTGGTTCTTCCACAACACACCAGATATTGAGAGCAGGGTATTATTAGCCAACTATCTTCAAGGATGCCCATTGCCATGTTCGCTCATGTCACACATGCCAAACCGCTGCCACCAGGGAAAAGAATGTTGCCATCCCACTGCAGCGTGTGTTGGGGGTAAGGCCGTTCGAACAATGGGGTCTCAATTTCATCGGTCCGGTAAGCCCTCCGTTGTCTGCGGAACACAAGTATATTCTTACCGCTACTGATTACTGTACTAGATGGATAGAAGCAATCATATGTAAGTAATGCACAACTGAAGTAGTTACTAACTTTTTAGAAAGTTTCATTTAAATCGCTTTGGTTGTCCTTATGCTTTGGTATGTGACAATGGACCTGTTTTCGCCTCATTAAAATTTGCTAGTTGGGCATTCGACTACGGAATTACCCTTAATTTTTCATCCAATTACTACCCTAAGGGAAATGGCCTTGCCAAATCTACAAATAATAACCTGATTACCATGATCAAGAAACTACTAGATAGGAATCCTAGGGACTGGCATACCCAGCTCCGTTTCGCCCTTTGGGCTGATCGCAATCGCCACAAGGTTGCCCTTGGCGATTTCCCATTCCACCTCGTTTATGGCCTAGAACCCATATTTCCCATCCACATGAAGATTCCTACTCTTTAGTTTATCAATGATTTTTATGAGGGAGGAGATCGTAGAGAAGCTCGGTTAGCTGAGCTTATGCATTTAGAGGAAGTCTGAGACCGTGCAATAGAAAATTTTGCCAAGCATCAGGGCGTGGTTAAGAAATGGTTCGACCATCGAGCCAAGATTAAGGCCTTTAGGATTGCTGATTTGGTCCTGTATTGGGACAAGGCCCATGAAAAGAAAGGGGGACAACAAATTCGACAAGCTCTGGTTTGGCCCCTTTCAAATAGCTGAGATTTTGGGAGACAATGCCTTCCACCTAAAGAACTTAACTAGTGAGAGCATCTCATTGTCGGTCAACAAGTAGCACCTGAAGCATTACTTCTAGGTTTGAGCTCGTTCGAGCTCTTCTTTGTAAATATTTGTATATAGGTTAGAGTAGATTTCCCTTTCTGGTTTGCTTGCATCCTATTGTTTTGTGTCACTCTTAAGTTTTCTCTCTCTCTCGGCAGTTTTGTTTCGAAAGGATGTTCTCCGCCCCTTAGCGGTGGTCGTGCTTGCTCGACGAACGGTTTACTTTGTTGTCCACCCTTAGTGTTCTTTGGCTAAATATTCACTCTCGACCCTCCTCTAAAGAACGCCCATAAATGATTTTCTTGTTTGAACTCTGCTTAGAACTTGACCCTTGGCTGGATCTCTTTTTGCACATCTTAGATCTCGCACAAAACATATAATAATCATTCTAAAGGACTGTACTATGGTTGCTATGACACCCAAGTGAGTGAAAAATCTTGAGTCTGCTCCAGTGACCACTATGGTCCCAAACCCATTGTAGGCATCAATGCTTACCTAGTCAAACAGAATGATAAAGGAGAAAAGGTATATTGAAAAAAATATCAAAATGAAGGAAAAAGGAATTCTAGAAAAATAAATGACTGTATGGGTGTGCGGATAACTCTACCAGGGCTATGGACGCCCGGCTGACAGTAGAGCAATATCTGTGGGATTGCAGCGACAACTCCGTTAGGGCTATGGACACCTGACTGGCAACAGAGCAATGTCCAGGTTACTTTTGGTGTTAGACAATTTATGTAGCTTGCTCAGTTGAATCAACAGCCCTTGGTCAGTAGCCTGCAGAAAGGAATGAACTCACTGCACACACTTTTGGGATGTTCCGTAGACCGACCCAATTAAGGATCCCGTTCTCCCAGATTCACCTTTGGAAGCCTCTCATGGTTTGCAAAACCAGAGATTCTGAGTCCTGAATGAATATTTACCCTTGGAACGCTCAGGAGCATTCCCCAGCGGAGTCACCATTTGTTGTGCCATCGGCACACATGCCCCATTTCGAACGGAGACCCTCTTTTCTTTCGCCTTGTCGGGCCATTTTATCAGTGCCTCATTTTGCGTCCCCCATTTTTGGTGACCCAGATGGTCAATGTTGCTTCAAAGTCTCATCGTAAGTTGACCATACCTTCCCCTTTTAATTTTGTCAACTTCTGGTGCCTCACGGAGTCTCTTTGGCAGTTTGCCCCTACCAACGGCCCCAGGCCCTACCGGGCCCGGCCGTTCGGGTTTCCCTGTTGCACCTGCCGTTCCCAACAGCGCTCGGCTCGCATCCTCCTGAACCCCAGGGTCCAGACCCCCGTTCTCCATCTGCTAAAATCCATGGAAATCTTGACGACTGTCCAACCCTCCGGGCTCGGGACTCCGGAGTTCCCCTCCCAGGGTTCTGTGAGTTTTTTGCCGTTCCTCACGGCGAACCTCTAGTGGAGTTCCGCCTTCCAAGCCCCGACCTCCCCTTTGCTGCCAATGAATCTCCAAGAGGAACTTATCAAACGGCTACCATCCTGCGCTCTCCTGGTCACCGAACCCTGGGTCTCCCACTGACGTCGATGAATTCAAATCCACCAACCTTTGTTCCACCCTACCTGCATTCAATGAGGCCATTAATGGCGGTGGGGGGTATAAAAGACCCGCTCAAGCCTGTCATTTTCACTAGATAGTGTTGCAGAGAGTGATCAGTGCTTTCCAAAGAGGAGCCCACCGTCTTCGAGACCTTCACGCTCATCGCCCTCACCATCACCTCATCAATTGTGAGTGGATCCCACACCTCCCCGCATTGAGTGTTCGAGGTAGGTCCTCCGTTTACCCTCCCGAACATTGTTTTCATGATTTATAGGAATTAAAATGAATAATAACCATCAAAACAACATGTGAAGGATAAAATGCGACACCACGAACAAAACCCATGTCCTCAAAATTTGAGAAAACCAACACAACATCCCCTTGACCAATTCAGAGCTTTATCTCCGCGTGGCCGTTTTTCATAGGGGCATTCGTGACCCTCAGGCCCAGATGCTCCCTTTGTCGGTGAAGACTTAGCAAAAAAACAAGATGTCAAAACAACTTTCTACTATCTCAGGCCCGGGTGCCTGGGATTCCGCCCCTCGTTCTCCCTGATTCGGCATGATCTTTCGCTGAGTATATCCTGCTCCTGTCGAGTGGCCTGTCGAGGAGACACTCATCTATCACCAAGACCTCACCGTGAGCTCCCTTTGTCTTGGCGAGCCCGGATCCCCTGTCGGGGTGACTTCGCGAAGGTTGGCAAGAGGTTACACCGATGGGGCTCTTCATCAGCGAAACATAGCGCGTTCGCCAAGACCTCACGCCGACCCCTCATCTTTGGGAAAACACGAACCTAGTCGGGGAGACATCGCTGGTTCGCCAAGACCTTTCCCGACCTGAAAACTTATGCCAAAGACTCCTTTGTCGGTAGGACTCTCCGTGTTCGCCAAGACCTCATGACGACATCACTTTCCTCTTGGCGAATACCCGACGTCCTTCCAACCTCCGGGCTTCAGACCCCCGTTTTCCGCTGGGATCCAACTTGAACAATGAACAAACTCATCCATGCTTGATGTCTGTCCACCTCCCAGGCCCTAGCCTTCGCTCATCCACCATTCCGAAAGGTCAAATCTCACCCGCCCCTCCAAGCTCCGGGCTCCGGGCTCTGCCCTTTTGACTGCCGCAAGACTGAAAATGAAAACAAATGGCAAACGCTCGTGTCAGGTCTAGTTTTGCCCTTGGTTGTCGGTGAGACTTAAGGACCTCGCCAAGACCTCATGCCGACTTGCCTTCCCCTGTGTGCTGATCGGTGAGCCCTGAGGTGTTCACTATGACATTGCATCGATAATTGATCTCCTGCTGACACTCGTGTCGGGCCTTGACCACCGGCCGCCCCTCCAAACTTTCGCCCAGCAATAACTGTTCCAAATGGTGAAGGATGAATGGCCTCCCGGCGACTAAGACCCAGGTGCTCAAGTACAATTACAATCTTCTGACTGCCCTGCAACCCACCAGACCCTGGACCCTGGAGTTCAATCTCTAGAATTTTTCTGCTGATCTGCCATTCCCAAACAACCATCTCCTGACAGCTTTCCAACCTTGTACGTACGGATGTCCCTAAACTAATCCAAATGAGCCCAATTTGAAATCTGATCTTGACCCACATGCTTAATCTTGGTCTTCTTCATTGTGAACCTTTTAAATTATCAAATTCGATCAGGGAGAATCGATAGGGGCCCTCCGCGCTATTTGTCTTTCCAAAATGGCATTCCTGCCAGGGAAGTCCGGCCTTCTGGGCCCGGACTATCCCAAAGCCCTCAACCAAAAGACCGATGACATCGAGATATAAAGTATCATGTTATGCTTGATAGATTATTTGAAATGGATTTCATCTTTAGGATTTCAGCTAACATGGATGTTTTCATGGTCAATTGCACTTACTACGCTTTTTGCTTACAGAATATATGGAATCGGGTGCGGGACCTTCAGGGGTAGCTGTCGAAAAAGACAAAGGAAAAAGGTTAGGCAAGACTCCTCGAGGGAAAGAGGAAAAGGACCAAATGAAATACCAGTTTCAGGGTGAGCCTCTGCACTCGAAGATTACCACAGACTGGAAGGAGATCACAGATACCAATATCGGCCGTGCCGATATTAACGAATTCACACAAAGGGTTAGGGTCAATCCTACGACCAAGAATGCAAGATTGATAAGGTAAAGCAGAATTGCAAAGGTTGCTGGATTCCCTCCATCCCTCGTGGCCCCCAAGTTGGTCATGGCTTGTTGGGAGGCATATCAACCCGACACAAGGACAATCATTGATAGAGAGGGCAACATCCTCGCCAACATGTCAGCTGAAGGGATCACAAAGAATTTCCACATCCCCACTTTCCAAGAGATGGAAGTCCCCACCATAGAAGAATGCCGGGCAGCATGGGATGACAATCCGGTGGGCTGTAAAAGGTCAATAAATCAGCATTGGCTTAAAGAAAAGCGGGGCACTGCTGCAAAGGTTCCTCATGAACTCTTCCACAGTGACTTTCAGGAAGATTACCACGACTTGGTCACGATGCTAAGTAGGGTGATAGGCCTCCCTACGGCCGCCTTCTTTCAGGAATGGATGGTGTACTTCGTCAAGTAGATCCTTTGGGGGAATGAGGATGTCACCACAAAGACTTTGTTTTACTGGGGAGGAATCATAAGCAACTGCTCCCATGAGTAGTTCGTCAATGTAAAGAAGAGCTTCAAGTTCTATATGACTTCCTATCTCATCTATTCCTTGGAAGATCGGAGGTAGTACAATGGATTGTTTTTAGCACCCAATCAAGAGTGGGGTCAGAAACTCAAGGCCTATGATAGGTACCTACAACTCCAGTACTGAAACTTCAAGAGGGAATATTACAGAGTGAATGACTACTTCATCGGCCATATTATCAGAGTGATTGCTTGGGACTTCGAGAGGAGGGTTTCCCATAGTGCCAGGGCATTGTTGAAGTAGTATGCCTTCCTCTTCATTCAATACCCGAAGTTCACATACATCCGTGCCCAGGGCTTCACTGAAAGGCCAAACAGGTTGCCTCGATACCCCAATGATCGAATCATCCTACTGGAGCTTTCCCGATAGCTCCAGCACATATAGGCAATCTTCAGTAGCAAACACATAGCAGGGATCTCTTATCCTATGACTCTCCGCCAGGGCATGTACCGACTACAAACTTCTCAATGTGCTAGTAATTCTAAGAAGGAACTAAAAGATTACCATTTTCACCTACACACTGCTCGCCCACGGATAGACCCATATGGCCACATAAGAAAGGTGCTAGGGCTGGGGTTCGCTCATCTCCACCACATTGAAGACTTTTGGGGGGATTGTCAAGATGATAAAGAGGTACGTGCAAGGCACTACATGCAGATGACAGCGTATTTCATAAGAAAGGTGTAGCCATTCTCTATTTCGGACTAGGTTGAGGAGGACGATAGCACCATAATGGACCCCAGGTACCCTACAGTTGCCAACTTGCCACTACCAACAATAGACTGGGACGAGCAGGAGGTCGATGACCTCGATATCATAACCAAGCCAATCTTGGCTCGTACTAAGGAGTGCCCATTGATGGACGGATAGCCCAATTCAAACAACGGGAAGTAATTTTGACTTATGAAGGGCTCAAAAGTGAGCAGAGTGCCACAGAGGATGCTGTTGCCGCCACTTCGACTGTCGGGACCTCCAAGTCTTCTCCGGTCACCAGATCCAAGAAGAGAAAGTAGACAAAAACATAACAGTCTCCCAACCCCAGTGTTTATCCAAGGAAAGAAACAGGGGGCTCACCCCCCAAAAGGCTCAAATGAATGGCGAGCATCGCGGAACAGCCCTCAACCCAAGAGGAGGAAGCAAAGAGTATGGATCAATTGGAACCCCTCTTTGCTCTCCCTGCCCCTTCCGTTGTACCACCTACCTCCCTAGCTATGATCGCCACGTCCCCGCAGGTAGTGGATATTTTTGTCCATCTTGCCCCTTCGCCTTTGGCCGAGTCTGTCATAATTGTCGACTCTTCTTCTGCCATAACTACTCCCCCTTCCTCCGCTGCCATGTCACCAACCACATCACTCCTTTTGTCAATAGTAACAGCACCTATTCCCACTTCCACCATGCCTAAGGCTCTCTCGAGACATATGCAAAATCTTCTCCCTGAGCTCTCCCAGATCCTAATGGATCCCACTCTTCAAGTAGCCCTTGCACAAGTCCTTGCTACTACTATGCCTTCACAACCACCGACAGGGCCACCGGCTATGGAAGCCACCATGCTAATCTCTAAGGAGTGGGAGGAACAAGATCAGGAAGCCTCGAATCCCTTTGAGGAGGAAGCCGATGAATGCCACGAGCACCCGAAGTACGAACACCGAACCATTGACAAGGTGGCTTATGAGGAGGAGGGAATAGACTCTTCTGAGATTGGGGATGAGGAAGATAGCACCAGTGGTAAGGTAATCGTGCAAACCTTTGATGATGATCTTAAGGAAGAGCTTTCCCGGAAGCTGAAGGACACTGAGGCGGGAGCAGAAAGGTCACCCCGTGACGAAGAAGAACAACCACCAGAAGATAGTCCAAGAGAAGATTTACTTGAAAGTGGGACCCAAGTTGTCAAGAGCCTCAAAGTCGAGCAATCCAAGGAACCTATGCACGAAGTTGAGCATGCTGAGGAAAAGAAAGAAGAAGAGACAACAGGAAAAGAGCGTCTCGTGCAACAACTGTCTACTAGGCTTCCTATCAAGCACCTCGTGTTCGTCCAAGACTCTGAAGAAGAAGAGGGGGATGCAACCAAAAGGGGAGGGAGGGGCTTTGAAGATAACGAAATGGAGGCTTTGACCGAGAGAGGCAAGGGTGATCATGGATCACCTAAGGGCAAGTCTGTCGTGCCAGAGTGGTTAGAGAAATAGCTTGAGAGAAGAACTCCCGTAGTAAAGGACCCGAGAGCAAGACTAGAGGCTATCTTAGCCTGAGCTCAAATCACAACAAAGAAGGAAAAGAAGCTTAAGATCTGATCCAAGGTAATGATGGACGCTTCTGGGTCTCGAACTATGCAAGTAGCCATGCCTATGGTAGGTCAGGAAGGGATAACTTACATCATCTCCACAATGGATCTAGGGACCACCACTAGAGAATAGAAGGTAGGGCATCTTGAGGAGTCAGTGGCCATGGTGGTACATTTGATAAGGCAAGAAAAGATTTCAAAAGATGAGCTTAAAGCATAGGTGGCTGCTTTAATAGATTACATCCAGCAGTGGTCATCAATGGACTACTTGCCTACCACGTCCACAACCACACCCCAATTGCTGTCCAAAGAGAAAATCGATAAGATGGAGAGAAGAAAGAACTTAGAGAGGACTACGGAAGACTGGTTCTGACAAGTCTTATACGTTGGAAACATGGGAATTGGCCAGGCTATTCGGACAGCCAACAAGTTCTTGGACCTCCAGCGATCCTTGGAGGGCGCCAAGAGGCTATGCACTAACTTCCCTACAGCATACGACTCCACCTTTCCAAAGATCGAGGCTATCCTTCAATTACCAGAAGCCACGTGGGAAAGGGAGCTTGCATTTAAGAAAGATGATCACTGGCTAATAGATGTATGGTAGTGAGACTTTGCCAATAGGAAGGAAAGGTTGGAGCAAATAATGAGCAAGGTAGACCCGGATATAGAATGGATAAAGGAAATCAGGGCAGAATGCACTTGTTATCTCAAGATGATGACAGAATATGATATGCCTGTAGTGCAAATGGATCCAGAAAAGGTGAAGCCTTACTTCCAAAAGAAGGTGGATGACGGGATGTCTAGTGAAATCACGGTGGAATTCATGAGTTTTGTTGCCTGTGCTTTCAATCAGTAAGAGCTATTCCGGGACCAAGGCACAAAGTATGATGAGGACTGGAAAAGGCTAGAGGATAACGTGAAGGAGTGGAGCTACCAAGTGCTAAGGTATGAGATTATTGAAGTGGACAAGCTCCAGGCGGTCATCCTCAAGTTCATAGAATATGCAGCATCCAAGAAGTAGGAGGATAGCCTTGTTCATGATAAAGAGCTCCCTAAAGAGTAGCTACAGTAAAACAACAATCAACTAAAAGACAAAACGCTATAGTGTCGTCACTAGAGGACAAAATAGGGAAAATGACAAAATGTAATTTTAAATTGTGATATATTGGGGGTAGGTTAAACCCTATTTTGTAATGAATCTTGGCCATTCATTTGAATCTTTGGGCACTATAAATAGGACTCTCCTCTCATTTGCAAAGAGAGTTGAGTTGTTGTAAAGACATGCTGCAGAAATTTATAAGGAAAAGACATTGACTTGGTGCATTTTCTGAGTTTCTCACATGTTGATTGATTCAATCTCCATTGTTAGATGTTTAACTTAGATTTTATTGCTGTTCTAGTTAACCGTTTTCTCGTCTTGATAGATTTTAGGAATGTTGTCATGTGATCATGAAAATTCCTACTATGTAGATGACTTGTTAGTCCATACTTTTTGTTGTTTGCTGATGGTAGATAGCTGTGTAAAGTTAGTCTGGGCTTGAATTCAAAGCTGCTCCAAAAATTTTATCTTTGTTCATGCATGCACATGGTGAATGAAAGACGAAACATTTGTAGACCTTAGAAGATAGCACAAATTCCATGGGACTGTGAGATTTCTGGTTAAGTGGAATATTGTTTCCAAGAAGCTATCCATTGCAAGAACTTCATCATCGATGTTCACAATTAGTTGGAGATCCAGGAACCTCCTCTCTCCCATGCCCTTTTTCATTTTATTTAATGAGTAACCTATGCTAAGGTTCATTGCACATTGTAACGCTAAATCCAATGAAAAAATGGAGTTCAAGACTGCTGTTTGAACCTACAGCTAACGCATAACAACTCTCCCATCTTAAGAACTCTATTTCAAGATCCAACTTCCCTACTTTGTAATTCATCCATAAGACTGCCTTGTGATTCCAAAAAATCACATCAAACAACTGAGATATTACAAGCACTATCAAGACCTGACATTAGAGACCTTGGGATAGTGTTCTGCAATTTGATTGTAGAAGATTGTCTTTCAAGAGAGGTGGTGCACCTACGCACTGCCTGTGTTGAGAAGTGCATAAAAAACGCATCAACAATCCTCATCCTTGTCCTCATCCTCCTCCCCCTCCTAATAGTCTAAGTCTACTCCCTTGTCATAGTCATCCTCTACCTCATTTGCAAATAGGTCTACAACCCTAACCCTTGCCTCCTCAGTGCCTATCTCCTCCTCATCCTCCCTCTAATTTGGAAGAGGTCCCATAAATCCTATAGGTTGATCCATAGGAAATACTGGAGTTGGTTGTGGTGTGGCCTACCACTCCTTATATGCATTTGTAGAACTAATGTCATCAACATCAGAGACTGAGGAAATATTAAGATCCTCGTCGTCTAAATCACTACGTATAACATCTTCGACTGTCAGTCATCTTGTATATCCTAGCCTCCGAGCACTCTACATTGATTGCCTATAAAATGACCATGCTACTGGTGGAACTTGTACCTATCTGAACTATCTCATGACATGATTGTAGTAGAGTGGTCTTACTACATAATCGTGTCTCCCCAGTAAAACTTGTCTCTTTGCATCTACATCAACTAGCGAGTCTCATTTGGCCATTGCGTTATCAACTGATAGGGTCTCCATAAGATCTCCTCCTAATCTAGGTGGTCAAATATGACTCTCCAAAATAGTAGATCTTTGTACTACCTACAGACACACAAAAAAAAACACTTCTACTTTTCATGTTTAGGCCCTCCTAGTGGACTTTGGCTTGATTTTTCCTAGGTTTAATGTTGTAATGTGGTCAACACATTCACATTAGGTTTTGGACCCTTGTGAATCATTAAGACTTCTAAGATGTCTTGTAAAGGTGTTGTGGAGTATTGTAACTCACTTTCACACTTTTCTAGGACCCTTTCATCATAATGAACACCTGAATAACTCATTTTTATCACTTACCAAGTCTTATTTCAAAGTGTTGTAACCCACTTTCACACTCTTCTAGACTTGTCATCACTAATTCAACCCTTTCTCATGTTTAAATGACCCCTTAATAGACTTTCTGACCCCCCTTAAGTGTGTTTTTGAGGATATTCCCATTGGACAACATTTAATGCCCTATAATTCCTGACAGCCACTTAATTTTCTAAAGTTAGAATAAGTTGCCAATAGGGGCAACTTAGTCCTTTTTGGCACAAAACTCAAAATTATTTTAATTTTCTGGCAAGATTTCATTCTCTAACCCTTGAGTTCGGCTTGTGATTTGTTATTTTCAAGAAATTTAGTAAATATCACATATAAATAAGGGTTTTTACTCTCATTTTAACACCTATTGATTCAACCATTCACTCAAGCAATTAACTTAATCATTCTCAAGTATTCAAACACTCTAAGCATAATCAAGTCATACATTGGAGCACTTCATTGCATAGCTTCATATTTCTACATCAAGGGTTTGGTAAGTTTATGAAATTGCATGTTGTTTATTTATCAAATTTTCTTTCCTGTTCATCTCATTTCACAGGGTTTTATTACCAAAGTGGGATTTGACCAAGGCAAATCCCTATACTCTAACCCTTAACCAATTTTTCCTCTTTGCATGTGTTTGCAAACTTTGTAGGCATATTTTTCAAAGAAATAAGTGTTGGAAAGTGGTCAAGAAGTCAGATCAAAGCTATTCAACATAACCCTAATTCAAGCTTGGAGACACTTTTTATCCCATTTTCTCCATAATCAAGGCCGAACACTTGTCAGAAAAGAAAGTGCAGACCTAAAGCTACAGGATCCTGTCCTGAGATTCCCAAAATCTGCAACTGGACTAAGTCACCACCAGTGGAAAATTAGTCCCACTACTAGGCATGAAAAGTGGTTTTTGCATTTTTGGATACCCATTTGACAAATTCCTATTCCAACAAGTTTTTCTCGAAACTACGACTAAGTCACCCAGCTTGGCATAAGTGTCCCAGTCAACATTTTCAGTAAATTTTTCAAGATCCAAGAATCTCTCCACATCAAATTTTAGATTCCAGGTATATGCCTCTTCAATTTTGTTGAATTATTTCATCATTTACTTACATTTTTAGGTGTTTTTTGCATATCACAACACATGTTTTCCAACACTTTGCATTTCTTAGGTCTTGCATCATTAAATAATTTTCTTTTCAGATCAATACATTAGTACATCATAATTAGACATATTACACTTCATTTACATTAATCTTGAGTGTAGAAATTTGTATTTTGGACCCCATTCCTTTCTTCTTTTAGGTGAAAAACCCTAGAAGGAGCTAAAGCAGTGGGGAAATCCAAAATCATTGTCCACACTACCATACTCATCTCAATGGATAGATGAAGAAGCATGGGTATCCCAAGGTGCATACAGAAGGAAATCCTATCAACGCGGTGCATGTGATATGCTCTAGGCACCAAACTTGTAGTAGTGTACAGTACACCATGCTCTCAAACTCATGGTAAGTGAACCATTCTAAGTCATAGTAAAGATTTACAAGCATGTTGTGACCCCATACATAGATGGTCCTGCAATGCTCCATATCCCTAATCATGTGTACGAGTCCCCCATCTAGGTGTTCTCCCCAACCATCTGGGACTAGTACTAGTGCTATAGTGAAAATCATAATTCACCTCAAAAGTGGCAATCATGCATAGAGTAGCCATGTAGCTCAATACATGGCCCCACGATCTCCTCCCAAATCAATCCTCCAAGATAGTACTATATATATTCTCTCATCTTCTTGTATGAATGGTCCTCTATGAATGGATAGTCTCACCTTGAATGGGAACTCGAAGAATGCAATGAATATCCTTCAAAGCGATTATCATCTTGCTGGTGGGTAGAAGAAAGGTGTAACTATCCACATCCCACTGCTCTGCTAATGCCATTAGCATGACATCATGGTATCTCATAGGAGGCATGAGATACGCCCAATATATCCCAGTAGATTGTAAAGTTTGTGTATCCTCCCCCAATAGTGTTGTGACTAGGTCTCATAATCGACAGAATAATCTGCCACTAAGACATTGCAACCGATGAGGAATCTAGCAAAAAATCAAAAATATCACCTATAAGCATTCTAAAATCTTAAATCTATACATCAACAGTCAAAAAGTGTGCTAAAGTTATTCTAGGGTACTTTTCTAAGGGTCTTAGACACTTTATTATTATTTTGAGACACTTCATGAAAAAGTGGGACACTTCGTGAAAAAGTGGGACACTTCATGAAAAAGTGGGACACTTCGTGAAAAAGTGGGACACTTTTCCAAAAAAGGGGACACTTTGCGAAAAAGAGGGACACTTTGCAAGTTTTTCTTCCAGGGTCTTAAATCTATTTGGAATTGCGTAAAACATAAAATAAATACGTAAAAACAAAGCTAAGGTAGAGAAGAATCCACTCACCGAATGATGCAGGTTGCCCCACGCAACCTCCTCACATAGGCTATCAAGTTTTAGAGGCACGTATTCTCATACACTTGGCATTCTCACTCATTCTCCACCGAAATAAAACTACAAGAAGGTAAAGACAAAATGATTACAAATTACTTCACTTTTTACTCTTATATATGTTCAAATTAGGTCATTTGCATATTAGGGCTAAAAGTACTTTTTTGTTTGAATTAACATATTTGGGGCTAGAGAACTCCATTTTCAATACCATTTGTTGTGTTGGATTCATGATTTTTCTCCCACTCTCATCAAATGTCTATCATTATCATGTGGTATGGTACTTAGAAATATTCTATGATATGACTTATGCAATTCAATATGGTTAGATTGCTACCTTGATTCCACCTCCATAAAGCAAGCAAAATCAAGGGGGGCATACATCTACCCTCAAATTTTATTTCATGAAGAAGTTAGATAAGAGGAATTTTGAACGAGTAATGAATTGGTTTTATAGGAGGTGGTTCCTAAAATTGTGGTTTTATAGATAGCTACAATGGGGGCTTCATTCTCGCATGTTTACAAATGAATCCATATGAGTATCCTTTTATGAAATGAAGTTATTGTTCAAATTCCTTTAGCTTTCATATGCATGTAGTGTCATATGGGAGCTAAAGTGGGGGCTAAATGTAGTGTAGAAAATTATACTTCCTTCTTTTAGATGGTACAATTTCACACAAGTAGTTAGGACCTATTTTAGTCCCCTTGCATTTATGACCCTTTAAATTATCATTAATAGGCCCCTAAGACCCTTTTATTTCAAATCCCAAGGCTTATTTTAGTTGCAATCCTGACAAAATCAACAAATTCATTCAATTTTCTAACACCCCAACATTTCCTCACCCTGAAAAGCTAGGTTGGGATTCATACAACACCTTGGGTGTATGATTCTCCCTAGGTGGGACCCATATGCCACCTTGAGTGTATGAGTCTCATGTGACCCCTTTTTATGGTTTGAGTGGGAAATTAAGGTTTCTAATTCAAATTTTTTGCTAATGTCAGCATTTGGGATCTAATAAATGGTAAATTAGATGAAGTTCCTATATAAGCAAGGTTTCAAATCATTATTTTCATCTAGAAAAGTAATTCAAGAGCTAAGAAATCCTAGAAACTTCAAGCAAGAGCATTCAAGAGAGATTTGCAAGCATTCAAGAACAAGGAGCAAATAAAGTTGAAGTCTTGGAGCAACATTATAGTGTTTTTGTAGGTCTTCAAGCTCACTTTCATTCAAATTCTACCATTGTCAAGGATTGATGATGGTTGCCTATGGTGAATCATGATGGGTTCTAGGTTGGGGAGATGCAACTAGCCATTGAACGAAGCCTACTGACTTGTTTCCTAAGTGATTCCATCCTCCATTATCATTCTACTTTCTAACTAAATGAAGGCACATGTGTTGTTGTGACTTACTAGGGTGATTAGATATCTCTTAAAGTAAGTCATCATCTTTATGTTCATTCATGCATGCTATTCTAAAACATTAGAGTAGGGTTTGATTGCACTTTAGATCTCCTAATCTTAGATACACTTAATATTAGGACTCACACTCACATTTTCTTTCAAGATCTATTATTTCTATCAAGGTTTAATTACCAAACTAGGTATTTGACTAAGGAAAACCCCCATAAGAAAATGAATATAATATTTTGTTTTGTAGGTTGTTAGCAAGTTGAAATCTAAAAGAAAATTTAGAAAGGAGGAACTGAGATAGAAGAATCGATTCAGATCTTGATTTTCTGAAAAAGTGGAATGAGACTAAATCACCACTTGTGGTGTATGAGTCCTGGTATAACACTTTTTCTAGATTTCAGAGGATTCAGACTTGTCATTGGGAAATTCTAGTTTTTTTCCAAAAACCCTAAACTAGGACTAAATCACCCCTACTAGTAGCATATGAGTCCCAATGTGCATTAAAAGTCATATTTTCAGGAGTGCATACCTTGTTTGAAGCTTCTTCAGTTTTCAAGGTGCCCCTTTATCCTTTCTCAATTCATTATTCTGATTTTCAGTTTCATATCTTAGGTTGCATAGTGATATTTGCATATCATTTTCATCTTCTTATTTCTAAGCCTTTGCTTGGTGGTGAACCCTCTTTAGTCCTTAATCACACCCAAGGAAACCATTCTAAATCCCCCAATCCTTCCCTCAATCAAGCCAATTGGTTGAGGGATCTTGGTTTCCTTTAATGAAACTTGAGTGAAATAGGTGGAGGATTCTAATTCCCCCTTTAGTTCCATCTCTCAAAAGATAAAACACTATTTCTGATTTTTCAGGTAATTTCTTGAAACTGGTTATGATTAATTTCTTTAGGTGAATAACATGTATTTTGTGATCAATAATGATCAATAATACATGAAAATAAAATAGAATGTTCTAGATAAATAATACATTCCATGATTCCAACTATAACCAAGGATAATCAATAGTGGTGACTTGCAATAATTTTGATTATTGAACTATGCCTATGATTGCAAATATAAAGTCCTAAACCTTAAAAATATGAGTGCAATGATATGTAGTGCCTCAAATATTCCACTACTTCACACCTAAAACACTATTAAAATACCTAGAAAAAAATTAAAAGAAATATGTTATTTTTATGCACAAATTTTTCTTCCACCTCAATGCTTGTATCATCTTAAGTCAAATGATTTTTTTGATGTCCCCATGTTTTCTATGACACCCTTTTTATTATCCTTATCATAGTCATAGTCCTATGTTTATGATTCATTTCATGCATCTATGTTAAATTATTCCATGTTCATGATTTTTGTTTATGATCAATTTCATGCCTCTATCTTATGATTTCATGTTCACAATATTTTTCATGCTTGTATCTTATAATTTTATATTTATGATAGTTTTTATTCTTATCATACTAATCTATTATTCTTACATTCTAACTATAATTTCATGATCCTTATCTAGAACTTATGGCTATCCCTTTCTTGTCATTTGCCACATTGGGGGCATCTTACTTTTCCCATTTTATATGTGATTTCATAATGATATCTTTTATATGACATAGCATGCTTATTAAACAATGATATCTTTTTTTTTACATTCTTTATCATGATTAATATTTTTATCCTCTCCTCTAGTTCCTTGCACCTTTTGTATGCAACTAATTGGAGGGGGCATGGGCGTCACTATTGTTTTTTTGTAAGCTATGTTTCACAATGAATAGATCTTGATCATTCTCAATTGAGGGGATATTTTTCCATCTATCTACTCAATGGGATCTTATACATGGTTTAAAAAATTATTACTTTCTATGTTGGGAATAATCTCCTACCTTCCTCCTCTTTGATTTAACATTTCCAAGGATTGAATTTTTTAATAAAATTATACTTAGTGCTTATTTAAAATATGTTCAATCGATGTTACATATTGCATATTTTTATACTTTTTAAATTCCTATCAAGGAACTCATTGAAAGAATAAATCAAGAAAGCTCTATATTATTTGGCATGGCTCTATATCCTATGAGGGTAAAAAAAACATTAATTTATATGTTAACTATTTTTTCTTACTTTGACATGCTTGCTCATTGTAGCTCACATGCACATCAAACTGAAGACAAAATTTAATGGTATAAATTATATAATATACCCTATTCTCTTATATTTTGTGCCTACTTTGGTTGGAGTTTCCTAAATAAAAATTCAACTAGCTTACAAGTGGCATAGTTTTATGTGAATTCAACTCATGATATCATCATATCTTGATCCCATTGTTACTCATCCCCATACATTTTCTCCTAGCCCCTAGATGATCCACTCACCACCCTAGAACATATCTGATATATGTGTAGAATTGAGCCAAGTCACTTCTACACTTGTGAGTCTATACCTTGGAATTTTAAAATTCAAAATTCAAATTTAAACATTGTTAATTATTTTAATAGTCACTATGAGTTGTCCTAACACATTTCTATGTTTATTTAAGTGAACATTTGTATTTATTGACATTCACTAATTCACTTGAAACCATGCAGGAGATAATCAAGGGTTTGTGGAGGGACTTGTCATTAAGCACTTATGAGAGCATCCTAGCATGTTATGAAAGTATAACATCAGTATTATGTCATATTAGGTCTATTATGTTCTTGATTTTTGTCCTTTATCTTAGTTTGTTATCATTGATTGGTCCAACTAAGGGTTTGACTAAGGAGAATGTGACACTCTCAAATCAAAATACTCTCCAAAGATGTTTGTGAAACAACCCTTACAAAGATTCAGACATCCAAAGCCTGAGGCAAGTGAATTTAAATAGTCCACTTTTTGTTACATTATTGCCACAAGTTATAATTTAGGTCTATACCTTAAATCATTTTTGTGTTCGAGAATATTAATTCTACATGCACAAATCTAAAATAGAATGATATAATAAATTTATAGATTTTGAAGCACCTAAATAACACAATGAATCAATTCCTAACATCTTCAATATTATTTTTCATCTCCAACTAAATCTTATATATAATATAATATAATTTTGATATTTATAATTCCAACGTATGACTGATTCTTTTATTAATTATTTAACTAATTGAAAAGTTGTATTGTCATTAGAGTTGGTTAGCGACTATTCAAGAAAAAGTTATTTTTATTTATTAATTTATTTTAATGGTGTAGACAATACATGAATATTCACCTCCCAAAACACAAACCTAAGAGTCGTGAAAATTTAATTGGTCTACACTTATTTCAACGTAGCCGTCGGTGATTGAAATTGTCCTTAGGCGGAGAGTACTACGCTGAAAAGATGACAGCGTAGAGATTAGGAAGAGTTATTCAACTGACAAACAAATAAGCAAGCACTATCATTGCAAAGGAAGGTGTTTGTTCAACTATATCACATTCACCCTAACAACATCATCACCTACTTCATCACATAAACCTCCGACGATCAGGCTATAAAAAGGAGAGAAAAATTAAAGATTAGCATGAAACACTGAACACAAAAATGGCGTCAAACACCATTAATGTTCCACCAGTACTTCTGCTGGGAATTATAATTCTGTTTTCTTCTACTTTTGCCAGTGCAAACAGCCGTAACAGCTATGAAGAAGGCATTCAGAAGCCTAACAATGTTGTGGTGAAGGGTACTGTATTCTGTGATACCCGACTATCAGAAACCGCCTACTTCTTACCAGGTGAATATGCAGTATAGTTTAATTATTAATGATGGCACGTCTTTATTAGTTTTGAAAATGTTCATGTGTTAGATGTCTTATGATAGAAAGATAGTGATGAAATTGAACGGTGTGCAGGTGCCTTGGTTGCCGTGGAGTGTAGCATCAACAGCAACAGGAAATGGAAGAGCGCACATACCATGGTTTATATCGAAGGAGAAACTAATGGAGATGGAGAATTCAGTGTGGAGCTTCCCATTATACAAGACCTGAACCCCAGGAAGTCATGCTCAGCTAGACTTCTCAGCAGCCCCCATGAATTCTGTGACATACCCTCAATCACTGCCTCTTCCCAACTCGCCTTAACGTCCTCAGACCCCAATGGAATGCACATCTATGTGTCTACTCCACTATCCTACCGTGCATCCAAACAAGAGGCTATCTTACCATCTCTTCCTCGTCGAAGAGCTTTGCAAGATTCTACATCCTCTCCACCCCCTCTTCTAGGCATTCCTCCGCTACCCAAGTTCACTTTTCCTCCTCTACCTAGCATTCCTTCATTACCCAAATTTTCTGTTCCCCCTCTTCCTAGCATTCCCTCGTTGCCCAAAGTGAGTGTTCCTCCACTTCCTAGTATACCTCCCCTTAATATTCCAAATGCTGTTGCTCCTCCTCTACCAAGTGTACCGACTCTCCCCAAGTTGAGTGTCCCTCCTCTACCAAGTGTACCAACTCTTCCTAAGTTGAGTGTTCCTCCTCTACCAAGTGCTTCACCTCTACCAAGTGTTTCACCTCTTGCTACCACACCCCCTCTCCCCAAGTTGAGTGTTCCTCCTCTACCAAGTGTACCAACTCTTCCTAAGTTGAGTGTTCCTCCTCTACCAAGTGTTCCTCCTCTACCAAGTGCTCCACCTCTACCAAGCGTTCCTCCTCTACCAAGTGTTCCACCTCTACCAAGCGTTCCTCCTCTACCAAGTGTTCCGCCTCTTCCTAGCACACCCCCTCTCCCCAAGTTGGGTGTTCCTCCCCTCCCTAATGCACCTCCTCAAAATATTCCTTCTATTCCACCTTTTCCCAAGCTTAGTTTCCCTCCTCTACCCACTTTGTCTTCCCCATTTCCACCATTTCCTCTTTTTACCCCACCTCCACCTTCTACAAAGGACGAGACACCTTGAACTCCAAGCTTAGGACTTGGGAAATATTCCTCAATCATGCTCATTTTTAAAATTGCATTCCCTTAGTGTGGTACTTATGCCTAGTTCACATTTCATGTATAGGATTGTGCTATTGCTATCATTTGTTTGAAATAATTGGTGATAGTCATCCCATTCCCTGACACTTATTTTGTACCTTGAATTTTGTTATTATATTATCATTTTTATTCTATTGTTTCGACAAAGTTCAATGTTTTGAGGATTTTATTATATCAAGAGTGTTAAACTTTGTGTGAATTCAAAGTCTTTATGGGAGTTTTATGTACTTTTTTTCTAAATTTAAGAGTATTGGCATGCCTTCACTTTATGAGTTTGTTTGCAATAATCATTATTAATTATTAAGAATTTTTTGGAGAGATAATGCATTCAAATTGGATATCATAATATATATTTCTTCAACATAGATTTAAATTCACTTATGTGCCCATTCTTTGAAATATGTTATTAGAAATAACATGTACATAATAATCATAACAATAATATTCATTACAACAATGAGCTCTAATTAACATCATGCTTTAAAAAATTACCATGTGTATAATTTAAACAGATATATTTAATATTTTAAGTTTTACTTTACAAGTATTGTAAACAAAAATTATACAAGCACAATCAACTAAATGTATAATATCAATATGCTTGTTAAGAATCAAAAATTTGTGAAGTAGTTGCATGGCCCATGCAATTAACACAAGCATTAACCTTATAGAATGTCAATGTCTGAATTAAAGCTCCTATAGAATGGAGTGTGCCTCCACATCTTGACTACTATAATGTAATATTTATAATGTAGTTGCTTTGATATAGCTCTCAAGGATACTAGGGACCTTCTCTAGTACTTTTCTAATGGTTTATAATATTTCCTAACTATTAAAAAAAAGAAATTTTAGTACATGAATTCACATTAGAGGGAAAATAATTTGAGAAAAATACAAAAGGTACCTTCACACTTCCATTATAACTCAGTGAATCAATTTCTGGTTTATTATTTATTCTTTTGATGGCCCTTAAGAATCTTTCTTCTCCATAATTCAATGCTCCTTGGTCGGTTTCATCTCCTCCTTTTACAATGTCTTCACCATAGGGAATACTTGGTATCATCATAGGAATGTGTGCCCTTTCAACTTTGTATAGACATATTTGAATTTTTTCCATCCTTGGTATCATCAAAAGCAACTTGTACTTCATCTCCAATATCCAATTAACAAGGTCTACAAATTTAATTTTCCATTTAACTCAAGGAATCAATTTATGGTTTATTCTTTATTCTTTTGATGGCCCTTAGGAATCTTTCTTCTCCTTAATTCAATGCTCATTGGTTGGCTTCATCTCCTCCTACAATTTCATCTTCTTTTTCCTCACTACATCCTCTACATGCACTCATCTTCATTGTGTTCTTTATATGGCTTCTAATATTTTTGTTATTCCTTATTACATCTCTACAACCACTGCATCACCACCTTGTGATGCTCCTCTTCTACGGCCTCATCCTCTCTATGTCATTTTCACACAAGTTCTCTATAGATGTAGGTCTACACACTCACTCTCCTTCACGAACAGAAAATATTCCAGTAACCTTGCTTCTTGACACTCATACAATCACTCAATACCCACTCTAATACCACTTGATGCAATCAAGCTCGAGGTCCCTCTTCAAGTAGCCCAATCTCAATCATAACAAGTGGTAAGAGTACAAAGTTTCCTCACACTTTTGGTCAACTTATCAATACAAAACTATTTCTTGATCTTTTCAACCTTATAGGAGTATAATAAATATTTGTTCATGCATGCCCTTCGGCCTTTAGCTTTATGCTTTGAACTTATGTTCTCAAAGTTTCCAACCCCATAACCTTCATTCTCCCCCCCACCCTTTATTCTTATATGTGTGGAAGTTGAAATTATTTTAATTTTGGTGATTAAAATAGTCGAATCATTGTAGAGAAGAAAAAGTGTAATAGCACAAAGGAAACTCACAAGTGCAATACAAATTAAATAGTTTGCAAGTTTTAGATGACCTCAAGGTTCCTACAAGGTACAATGCAATGTGTAGTAGCAAATCAAAAGTCCACAGTTACAAGTAGAGGCTTGGAAACAACTGGTTTAAAAAGATCTAAAACCCTACAAGTTTTAGTTCACTAGAAAATTCTCATAATATTTGGTTCACTTGGAAAACCTCACACTCCATACCTATTTAGCATCACCCTACATCATGCTTACATTATCAAAGGGTAAGTGAACCTTGATAATGTTTGTTTATGTCATCATCAAAATTGTTCATTGGAATTAGTTTTAAAGAAGTCTAATTCATATGCTTTTACCTACAAATCCACTTTGCTAGGTGATTCCCACAAATGTGAAAATTCATCCAAACAAGATCACAAAGCATAAAGGTGTGATTCACTTACAATCTCTGGAAAGTTTAGACATATTGGTAATTCTTGCAAGGTAGAATAATATATTGAAATTATAATTAAGTTACAAACTAATGGATTAAACACCCACATTATAAGTTTGTTTCTATAGAGGCTCTAAAACCTTCAACCAATAGTAGGTAAAAACTTTGTAAAGCCATAACTTAGCCATTTTTGTGAAACCTTCATCAAATTTGATCCATAGATACCCATTAAAATCTTCTACAAGGTGACATCAGCCAAATTTCCAAAATTATTTCTATAAAATCCTCCTAGGGCAACAAATCAAACAAAAACAACAACAAAAAGGAGCTTAATTGCAAGGAAAAACTTTTGGTTGATGCAATATTACCTATGGACCCAAATGATTTTGAATCAACATCTCTAGAAATGGTGCCAATTTATTTGTTATTTTCCTACTACCCTCAGCTCTAGAAGATGATATAGAACCTAGATCCAATGATCACATCAATCTAGGTAGAATACAACCCTATGATGGAACCAAGGACAAGAGAAATCCAATGAGATGAGATTGGACCCTGTATTCTACACTTTGAACTCTACAAAAATCGAGAGGGTAATCCTAATGAGGGTCTTACAGAATAATAAATATATTTGACAATCATTGCTATAAAAATAATAGCAAAAGTATAAAATTGTGTCACAATTTTATAAAAGAAATATCTAACTTGAATTACTAGAAAGTAACATTTTTATTTGAATTTAAAATGATGTGAACTAGTGAATATATATTTTAGTGTATTCTATGTCTATAATTTTTTTAATTAAAATAAAAAATTATTTGAACATCTTTTTTATTAAATAGGCACTACAATTTAGTTGTCAATAAAATGTTGAAAAACGAAGTTACATGGGATGTATCCCTTTACATAGTAAGTTATACTTTTTCTCTTTCAATATTTTGTATATATTTATAACTTGAAACTTTAGTGCATGTACCTTCGTAAATTGTCACCCTTGATAATTTAACTCTATGTTTTGCCCCCCTTAAATTATTGGACCTAATTGAGTACTTAGTTTCCTAAATTATGCATTCTATGGCCCAATTTTAATAATTACCGATGAATTGCAAGTGGGAAATAATACATTTATCTAATACCTTTCCCAGGTTGAAACTTAAAGTCTTGGAGAATAGGGCCAAGACACTCACACCCTGGGTGTGAGTGTCCCAGTTTCCCTCCAAATTCAAATATGTCAATGCCAACAATTTTTTATTTGCAATTTAGTTATCTAAATTCATCTATCTAGATTTAATTTGCAAGAAATTGAATAATTGCATATAAATACCTAGTTATTGCATCATTTCAAATCTAAGAGAAAATTATTGGAAAAATTATTTGTCAAGAACAAGTCAAGTGAAGTCAAGAAAAACATTTCTAGTGATTCATTGCAACAATTCAAGATCCAAGCATTCATGATGTTGTTATGAAAGTTCATTCATGTTATGTTGTCATATTGTTTGTGAAGGCTAATCTTTTGTGTCTCCAAGAAATTCAAGAATTCAAGTATTCAAGAAAATCAAACAAGCAAGATCGAAGACCTTGAGGTGATGTTCATGACTTCAGTCCTTCAAGGAATCCATTGAAGGGTGGTGAGTTTTAGCACTTTTTTGATTCATCATTCCGTCTTATCATTTATCCATTTATCATTGATATTGCCATTGTAGAAGTGGAAACATTAACATGGGGTTTGACTAAGGAAAACACCTAAATGAAATAACCCTTCCTCTCTCTTTGAATGTGAAAGTTTTAGGTTTGGGGAGGATTGAAGGAAATTTGAAGACCCATTATTCATTGAACCAAAGGAAATTGATGCAGTGCTAGGAGGATTCAAAACACATCTCACAAAACCTTCAACAAGATCTTAAGACAATCTTTGCATAACACATGCTATTAAGCATTCTTGACTTACTCTACAATAGCACAAATGGAGTAATCATCAACAAATCCAATCAACATAAGAAAACCACAACACAACTCTTTACCTGACCTTGGATTGGACCTCTCATAAGTAAAATAGATCATCCCATGCATAACCCTATCAACAACATAGACATATCAACCATAGGCCTTTGCTTCATAGGTTGCACCATGACCTTGTGGCCCTTCAACTAGGGACTATCAATAATATCCTTCTATGAAGACCACTATTCAAGACTATAAGAAGTCTTGGAGCCACCTTTTGAACACTTTTAAAAAATAGTAAATATTAAGACAAATTTGTTTTGTATCAACACCACAAAATGATGATTATCCCTGCCCTTAAGGCCTTTTAAAAGCTTGTCAAATTGGGTACTCAACATCAAAATGAAAACTCAGACTTCTAACATGTCTCCAATTCCATTCAAGAAACTCAACAGATGTAAATATGTCAAAAATAACAAACTTCATCAGAAAAATTCTTCATTAATGAATCTGAATTACAAACCCTTACTATATCAACCCCATACTTGTCTCAAGAGGATTTACTGAAAATCCATAACCCCTTGAGTCCAATTTCCTCTACCAAAGCCATGATCATATGCAATTGTTCCTACACAAACTAATATAAACCATCTCCATGTACCCTATTCAAGTTATTTCTTCAAGGTACCCATCTTACCCTCCAATCTTGACTAAAAAACTTGACTGTCAGAACATAGCAGTGAATAAAAGGGACTCAAACACTTAAGGATTCACCAAGTTCTATATAAAAAAATTCCTCCAAAATACATTTCACAACCTTTATCAAACAAAATTTCCCAAATTTAAAATCCATTGTGACAATACAACACTAAAACTTCATTTGGCACTGTCATTTCACAGATTTTGATAGAATTCTCAGCCTTAGGCATCATGAAATCAATATCAAAATTTATATTCGCATCCTACAGACTAGGGAAATTAAAGTGAAAACCATAATGAACCTTTCCCCAAGTTTTTAGACTTTCCCTTCAAATATAGCATGAGAAAAGCAATGTTCTTTAAACATTGTATACCCTAGATGAGGGTTTTGGACTGTTTGAACAAAAAATGCCATATCTCTCTTATTTCTTCATGAGATTGAACAAAAAAATAATGAAAAATGATGTAGACTCACAACACTATCTTCTCCAATGATTACCCCTTCAATACCAGGCTGTACATGGCCATACAGGAGTAAATAATCACATTTTACGAATGGTTTCTAAGTAGAAAACATAATTCCATTAATGATTTTCAATTACAAATCAAATTCTCTCCTTGCCTTGACATGTGTGAGGATTATTTATACATTTAAGACCAAAAATAACTCATAACAACTGACCATAACTAATTCTAACCTCCCTCTAACTACTTGTAACAAATATTTTGGCTCCCCAAAATCTTCAGCTCCTTCTTAGGGTTTTTCACCTAGGAGAGGAAAATGGGCCAAAATGACTTTGTTAGCATTAGAAGAAATGGAAAAAGGGGTGTGAAGTGTGTGTATGGATGTGTTTAAATGATGGAATCTTAATGAAAATGCAGATTAAGGAATCTATTCTAACCTAATGCAAAAGTGTTGGAAAACACAATGTGTATTCAAACAACTTGACTAGGAATGTAAACAAACTGAAACAAAAAATAACCCAAATTAAGATATGAACCTAGAAGCTAGAAGAGGATAGAATAAGGCTCTGAATACTTATATAAGACACTATAAATTCTCACTAGTACTGATTCGCCATGCATGGAAAATTAGTCCTATTTTTTCCAAAAAGTGTCGGAACTAGTTTTGGGGAATTGGGCATCCAGATCTTTAGAAATCATTGTTCAAGCCTAGAAATGGGACTGGTTCACCACCAATGGAGAATGATTCCTCTTCTGAAAAACATAGAAATCTAGATTGGATTATGTGGCTTAGGATCTACACTTCTATTTCTAATGAATCTCTAGATCTAAATCTGCAAAACTGGACCTGTAGACTCTCTCCAAGATTGAAATAGGTCTTGAAACACCTTGAATGAATTTTATGGGATAATCACACCTTTTCTCACCTTTCCATTTGGTAAATCTTCATACACAAACACATGCAGAGGGGAAAAACTGTTGGAGGTTAGGATATGTGGGTTTTCTTTGGTCAAACCCCGTTTAGGTAATTAAACCAAAATGATGACAAGAAGTAATGAAACGTGCAAAATGGAATTGATTACCTTGTCATGATGATTTGATCTTGAAATTTTGGAACAATACATGAAGATTCAGCCCTTGAATGCTTTAGAATGCTAACTTGATGACTTCTAATGAAGAGACCCTAGCTTGCTTGACTTGGATGAAAAGATAGATGAATGATGAATGATGAGAGATGTAAAAATGAGTTGTATGTAAAATGAGGATAAAAAAACTTATTTATAAACAATTGTGCCTTAGTTCCCAATAATACCTCATCACAGGACATGTAGTGAAAATAAACTTTAAATTTCACTTTTTCCCGCTCAAAGGTCAAATTGGGGGTCAAATAGGACTCATTCACCACACATGAAAAATGGGTCCCACCTGGATGGGACTGACTCTCCATGCATGGCGAATGGGTCCCACAGGGGCCATTTTGACACCTAAGAAGCCAAGGAATTAGGAAATAAGGTCTAAAATGCCATCTTGTCGAGTATTTAATCAATTAAAGCCTCAAGATGCACAATATGGATCATTAGGGACCTATTAGTGATGATGTAAATGTAAAATAGGGCTTGGGACACATAAATCAATGTAAAAGTGTGATTAAATACACTTTACAACACTAAAATGAGGTCCACGGCCTAGAAGGGTACAAAAATCAATGTGAATGTGTAAGACACATTACAATACTAACTTAACATTAAATTTATCTTACAAGCCTTCTAAATTGATGTGATAATGTTATTAAACACATTTTATAATGTTGAATTAGGAAGAAATAGATTAATTAAGTCTATAAAAGCATGAAAGTCCATTACAAGAATTTACAACACCTTTACAAGATGTCATTCAAAGCATGCTATTCGATTTGCAAGGGTCCAAGACCTAGTGTGGACACATAAAATGCCTCACAACACTATATTAAGGCCTCATTAAGTCTAATTTATCATGAATTAATCCCATGACAAGCAAAGGGTCTTTTTTCTACGACACAACTACTTGGCTTATCATTTTCTTAATTTTTGCTCTTTTGACAAAAAATTTTTTTTATAATACTTGACAAATGAATACAAACTTATTTCCTGGGACTCCAAATGACCTCATACATATCAAAAATGGCTCATAGACCTTATTACAACATTAAAATACCTAATCTAATAAATTTATACAATATGGCCTCATG